>JAENPR010002746.1:0-42895 GCA_018135685.1 Themeda triandra | reverse complement strand
GAACGGACTAGAAACGAGCTAAACATGAGTTTTGGGGCAAACGGGATGACTTGGGTGTTAAGAAAAATTCAAATACAACTCTTTTCGTACCAAAAGTGGCTAGAACGGTCTTCACGAACGGTTTTCGCACAGTTTGTCGTATTTGAACCAACACTCAAGGAACGGACTAGAAACGCGCTAAACATGAGTTTTGGGGCAAACGGAATGACTTGGGTGTTAAGAAAAACTCAAATGCAACTCTTTTCGTACCAAAAGTGGCTTGAACTATCTTCACGAACGGTTTTCGCACGGTTTGTCGTAACGAACCAAAACTCCGGAACGGACTAGAAACGAGCTAAACATGAGTTTTGGGGCAAACGGGATGACTTGGGTGTTAAGAAAAACTCAAATGCAACTCTTTTCGTACCAAAAGTGGCTAGAACGGTCTTCACGAACGGTTTTCGCACGGTTTGTCGTAACGAACCAACACTCAAGGAACGGACTAGAAACGAGCTAAACATGAGTTTTGGGGCAAACGGGATGACTTGGGTGTTAAGAAAAACTCAAATGCAACTCTTTTCGTACCAAAAGTGGCTAGAACAGTCTTCACGAACGGTTTTCGCACGGTTTGTCGTAACGGAACCAAAACTCCGGGAACGGACTAGAAACGAGCTAAACATGAGTTTTGGGGCAAACGGGATGACTTGGGTGTTAAGAAAAACTCAAATGCAACTCTTTTCGTACCAAAAGTGGCTAGAACGGTCTTCACGAACGGTTTTAGCACAGTTTGTCGTATTTGAACCAACACTCAAGGAACGGGCTAGAAACGAGCTAAACATGAGTTTTGGGGCAAACGGGATGACTTGGGTGTTAAGAAAAACTCAAATGCAACTCTTTTCGTACCAAAAGTGGCTAGAACGGTCTTCACGAACGGTTTTCGCACAGTTTGTCGTATTTGAACCAAAACTCCGGGAACGGACTAGAAACGAGCTAAACATGAGTTTTGGGGCAAACGGGATGACTTGGGTGTTAAGAAAAATTCAAATGCAACTCTTTTCGTACCAAAAGTGGCTAGAACGGTCTTCACGAACGGTTTTCGCACACTTTGTCGTATTTGAACCAAAACTCAAGGAACGGACTAGAAACGAGCTAAACATGAGTTTTGGGGCAAACGGGATGACTTGGGTGTTAAGAAAAACTCAAATGCAACTCTTTTCGTACCAAAAGTGGCTAGAACAGTCTTCACGAACGGTTTTCGCACGGTTTGTCGTAACGGAACCAAAACTCCGGAACGGACTAGAAACGAGCTAAACATGAGTTTTGGGGCAAACGGGATGACTTGGGTGTTAAGAAAAACTCAAATGCAACTCTTTTCGTACCAAAAGTGGCTAGAACGGTCTTCACGAACGGTTTTAGCACGGTTTGTCGTAACGGAACCAAAACTCCGGAACGGACTAGAAACGAGCTAAACATGAGTTTTGGGGCAAACGGGATGACTTGGGTGTTAAGAAAAACTCAAATGCAACTCTTTTCGTACCAAAAGTGGCTAGAACGGTCTTCACGAACGGTTTTCGCACAGTTTGTCGTACTGGAACCAAAACTCCAGGAACGGACTAGAAACGAGCTAAACATGAGTTTTGGGGCAAACGGGATGACTTGGGTGTTAAGAAAAACTCAAATGCAACTCTTTTCGTACCAAAAGTGGCTTGAACTATCTTCACGAACGGTTTTCGCACGGTTTGTCGTAACAGAACCAAAACTCCGGGAACGGACTAGAAACGAGCTAAACATGAGTTTTGGGGCAAACGGGATGACTTGGGTGTTAAGAAAAACTCAAATGCAACTCTTTTCGTACCAAAAGTGGCTAGAACAGTCTTCACGAACGGTTTTAGCACGGTTTGTCGTAACGGAACCAAAACTCCGGGAACGGACTAGAAACGAGCTAAACATGAGTTTTGGGTCAAACGGGATGACTTGGGTGTTAAGAAAAAACTCAAATGCAACTCTTTTCGTACCAAAAGTGGCTAGAACGGTCTTCACGAACGGTTTTCGCACGGTTTGTCGTATTTGAACCAAAACTCAAGGAACGGACTAGAAACGAGCTAAACATGAGTTTTGGGGCAAACGGGATGACTTGGGTGTTAAGAAAAACTCAAATGCAACTCTTTTCGTACCAAAAGTGGCTAGAACGGTCTTCACGAACGGTTTTCGCACGGTTTGTCGTAACGGAACCAAAACTCCGGAACGGACTAGAAACGAGCTAAACATGAGTTTTGGGGCAAACGGGATGACTTGGGTGTTAAGAAAAACTCAAATGCAACTCTTTTCGTACCAAAAGTGGCTAGAACGGTCTTCACGAACGGTTTTCGCACAGTTTGTCGTATTTGAACCAAAACTCCAGGAACGGACTAGAAACGAGCTAAACATGAGTTTTGGGGCAAACGGGATGACTTGGGTGTTAAGAAAAACTCAAATGCAACTCTTTTCGTACCAAAAGTGGCTAGAACGGTCTTCACGAACGGTTTTCGCACACGGTTTGTCGTAACGAACCAAAACTCCGGAACGGACTAGAAACGAGCTAAACATGAGTTTTGGGGCAAACGGGATGACTTGGGTGTTAAGAAAAATCAAATGCAACTCTTTTCGTACCAAAAGTGGCTAGAACGGTCTTCACGTCTTCACGAACGGTTTTCGCACGGTTTGTCGTATTTGAACCAAAACTCAAGGAACGGACTAGAAACGAGCTAAACATGAGTTTTGGGGCAAACGGAATGACTTGGGTGTTAAGAAAAACTCAAATGCAACTCTTTTCGTACCAAAAGTGGCTAGAACTAGTCTTCACGAACGGTTTTCGCACGGTTTGTCGTAACGAACCAAAACTCCGGAACGGACTAGAAACGAGCTAAACATGAGTTTTGGGGCAAACGGGATGACTTGGGTGTTAAGAAAAACTCAAATGCAACTCTTTTCGTACCAAAAGTGGCTAGAACAGTCTTCACGAACGGTTTTCGCACGGTTTGTCGTAACGAACCAAAACTCCGGGAACGGACTAGAAACGAGCTAAACATGAGTTTTGGGGCAAACGGGATGACTTGGGTGTTAAGAAAAATCAAATGCAACTCTTTTCGTACCAAAAGTGGCTAGAACGGTCTTCACGAACGGTTTTCGCACAGTTTGTCGTATTTGAACCAACACTCAAGGAACGGCTAGAAACGCGCTAAACATGAGTTTTGGGGCAAACGGAATGACTTGGGTGTTAAGAAAAACTCAAATGCAACTCTTTTCGTACCAAAAGTGGCTTGAACTGTCTTCACGAACGGTTTTCGCACGGTTTGTCGTAACGAACCAAAACTCCGGAACGGACTAGAAACGAGCTAAACATGAGTTTTGGGGCAAACGGGATGACTTGGGTGTTAAGAAAAACTCAAATGCAACTCTTTTCGTACCAAAAGTGGCTAGAACAGTCTTCACGAACGGTTTTCGCACGGTTTGTCGTAACGGAACCAAAACTCCGGAACGGACTAGAAACGAGCTAAACATGAGTTTTGGGGCAAACGGGATGACTTGGGTGTTAAGAAAAACTCAAATGCAACTCTTTTCGTACCAAAAGTGGCTAGAACAGTCTTCACGAACGGTTTTCGCACGGTTTGTCGTAACGAACCAAAACTCCGGGAACGGACTAGAAACGAGCTAAACATGAGTTTTGGGGCAAACGGGATGACTTGGGTGTTAAGAAAAATTCAAATGCAACTCTTTTCGTACCAAAAGTGGCTAGAACGGTCTTCACGAACGGTTTTCGCACACTTTTGTCGTATTTGAACCAAAACTCAAGGAACGGACTAGAAACGAGCTAAACATGAGTTTTGGGGCAAACGGGATGACTTGGGTGTTAAGAAAAACTCAAATGCAACTCTTTTCGTACCAAAAGTGGCTAGAACGGTCTTCACGAACGGTTTTCGCACGGTTTGTCGTAACGAACCAAAACTCCGGAACGGACTAGAAACGAGCTAAACATGAGTTTTGGGGCAAACGGGATGACTTGGGTGTTAAGAAAAACTCAAATGCAACTCTTTTCGTACCAAAAGTGGCTAGAACTAGTCTTCACGAACGGTTTTACACGGTTTGTCGTAACCGAACCAAAACTCCGGGAACGGACTAGAAACGAGCTAAACATGAGTTTTGGGGCAAACGGGATGACTTGGGTGTTAAGAAAAACTCAAATGCAACTCTTTTCGTACCAAAAGTGGCTAGAACGGTCTTCACGAACGGTTTTCGCACAGTTTGTCGTATTTGAACCAAAACTCAAGGAACGGACTAGAAACGAGCTAAACATGAGTTTTGGGGCAAACGGGATGACTTGGGTGTTAAGAAAAACTCAAATGCAACTCTTTTCGTACCAAAAGTGGCTAGAACAGTCTTCACGAACGGTTTTCGCACGGTTTGTCGTAACGAACCAAAACTCAAGGAACGGACTAGAAACGAGCTAAACATGAGTTTTGGGGCAAACGGGATGACTTGGGTGTTAAGAAAAACTCAAATGCAACTCTTTTCGTACCAAAAGTGGCTAGAACAGTCTTCACGAACGGTTTTAGCACGGTTTGTCGTAACGGAACCAAAACTCCGGAACGGACTAGAAACGAGCTAAACATGAGTTTTGGGGCAAACGGGATGACTTGGGTGTTAAGAAAAACTCAAATGCAACTCTTTTCGTACCAAAAGTGGCTAGAACGGTCTTCACGAACGGTTTTCGCACGGTTTGTCGTATTTGAACCAAAACTCAAGGAACGGACTAGAAACGAGCTAAACATGAGTTTTGGGGCAAACGGGATGACTTGGGTGTTAAGAAAAACTCAAATGCAACTCTTTTCGTACCAAAAGTGGCTAGAACGGTCTTCACGAACGGTTTTCGCACACTTTGTCGTATTTGAACCAAAACTCAAGGAACGGACTAGAAACGAGCTAAACATGAGTTTTGGGGCAAACGGGATGACTTGGGTGTTAAGAAAAACTCAAATGCAACTCTTTTCGTACCAAAAGTGGCTAGAACGGTCTTCACGAACGGTTTTCGCACGGTTTGTCGTAACGAACCAAAACTCCGGGAACGGACTAGAAACGAGCTAAACATGAGTTTTGGGGCAAACGGGATGACTTGGGTGTTAAGAAAAACTCAAATGCAACTCTTTTCGTACCAAAAGTGGCTAGAACGGTCTTCACGAACGGTTTTCGCACGGTTTGTCGTATTTGAACCAAAACTCAAGGAACGGACTAGAAACGAGCTAAACATGAGTTTTGGGGCAAACGGGATGACTTGGGTGTTAAGAAAAACTCAAATGCAACTCTTTTCGTACCAAAAGTGGCTAGAACGTCTTCACGAACGGTTTTCGCACGGTTTGTCGTAACGAACCAAAACTCCGGAACGGACTAGAAACGAGCTAAACATGAGTTTTGGGGCAAACGGGATGACTTGGGTGTTAAGAAAAACTCAAATGCAACTCTTTTCGTACCAAAAGTGGCTAGAACGGTCTTCACGAACGGTTTTCGCACGGTTTGTCGTAACGGAACCAAAACTCCGGAACGGACTAGAAACGAGCTAAACATGAGTTTTGGGGCAAACGGGATGACTTGGGTGTTAAGAAAAACTCAAATGCAACTCTTTTCGTACCAAAAGTGGCTAGAACAGTCTTCACGAACGGTTTTCGCACGGTTTGTCGTAACGAACCAAAACTCCGGGAACGGACTAGAAACGAGCTAAACATGAGTTTTGGGGCAAACGGGATGACTTGGGTGTTAAGAAAAATTCAAATACAACTCTTTTCGTACCAAAAGTGGCTAGAACGGTCTTCACGAACGGTTTTCGCACACTTTGTCGTATTTGAACCAACACTCAAGGAACGGACTAGAAACGAGCTAAACATGAGTTTTGGGGCAAACGGGATGACTTGGGTGTTAAGAAAAACTCAAATGCAACTCTTTTCGTACCAAAAGTGGCTTGAACAGTCTTCACGAACGGTTTTCGCACGGTTTGTCGTAACGGAACCAAAACTCCGGGAACGGACTAGAAACGAGCTAAACATGAGTTTTGGGGCAAACGGGATGACTTGGGTGTTAAGAAAAACTCAAATGCAACTCTTTTCGTACCAAAAGTGGCTAGAACAGTCTTCACGAACGGTTTTCGCACACGGTTTGTCGTAACGAACCAAAACTCCGGAACGGACTAGAAACGAGCTAAACATGAGTTTTGGGGCAAACGGGATGACTTGGGTGTTAAGAAAAATTCAAATACAACTCTTTTCGTACCAAAAGTGGCTAGAACGGTCTTCACGAACGGTTTTCGCACACTTTGTCGTATTTGAACCAACACTCAAGGAACGGGCTAGAAACGCGCTAAACATGAGTTTTGGGGCAAACGGATGACTTGGGTGTTAAGAAAAACTCAAATGCAACTCTTTTCGTACCAAAAGTGGCTAGAACTATCTTCACGAACGGTTTTCGCACGGTTTGTCGTAACGGAACCAAAACTCCGGAACGGACTAGAAACGAGCTAAACATGAGTTTTGGGGCAAACGGGATGACTTGGGTGTTAAGAAAAACTCAAATGCAACTCTTTTCGTACCAAAAGTGGCTAGAACGGTCTTCACGAACGGTTTTCGCACGGTTTGTCGTAACGAACCAAAACTCAAGGAACGGACTAGAAACGAGCTAAACATGAGTTTTGGGGCAAACGGGATGACTTGGGTGTTAAGAAAAACTCAAATGCAACTCTTTTCGTACCAAAAGTGGCTAGAACGGTCTTCACGAACGGTTTTCGCACGGTTTGTCGTATTTGAACCAAAACTCAAGGAACGGACTAGAAACGAGCTAAACATGAGTTTTGGGGCAAACGGGATGACTTGGGTGTTAAGAAAAACTCAAATGCAACTCTTTTCGTACCAAAAGTGGCTAGAAACGGTCTTCACGAACGGTTTTTCGCACACTTTGTCGTATTTGAACCAAAACTCAAGGAACGGACTAGAAACGAGCTAAACATGAGTTTTGGGGCAAACGGGATGACTTGGGTGTTAAGAAAAACTCAAATGCAACTCTTTTCGTACCAAAAGTGGCTAGAACGGTCTTCACGAACGGTTTTCGCACGGTTTGTCGTAACGGAACCAAAACTCCGGAACGGACTAGAAACGAGCTAAACATGAGTTTTGGGGCAAACGGGATGACTTGGGTGTTAAGAAAAACTCAAATGCAACTCTTTTCGTACCAAAAGTGGCTAGAACGGTCTTCACGAACGGTTTTCGCACGGTTTGTCGTATTTGAACCAAAACTCCGGGAACGGACTAGAAACGAGCTAAACATGAGTTTTGGGGCAAACGGGATGACTTGGGTGTTAAGAAAAACTCAAATGCAACTCTTTTCGTACCAAAAGTGGCTAGAACTATCTTCACGAACGGTTTTCGCACGGTTTGTCGTAACGGAACCAAAACTCTAGGAACGGACTAGAAACGAGCTAAACATGAGTTTTGGGGCAAACGGGATGACTTGGGTGTTAAGAAAAACTCAAATGCAACTCTTTTCGTACCAAAAGTGGCTAGAACAGTCTTCACGAACGGTTTTCGCACGGTTTGTCGTAACGAACCAAAACTCCGGGAACGGACTAGAAACGAGCTAAACATGAGTTTTGGGGCAAACGGGATGACTTGGGTGTTAAGAAAAATTCAAATACAACTCTTTTCGTACCAAAAGTGGCTAGAACGGTCTTCACGAACGGTTTTCGCACGGTTTGTCGTATTTGAACCAACACTCAAGGAACGGGCTAGAAACGCGCGCTAAACATGAGTTTTGGGGCAAACGGAATGACTTGGGTGTTAAGAAAAACTCAAATGCAACTCTTTTCGTACCAAAAGTGGCTAGAACTAGTCTTCACGAACGGTTTTCGCACGGTTTGTCGTAACGAACCAAAACTCCGGAACGGACTAGAAACGAGCTAAACATGAGTTTTGGGGCAAACGGGATGACTTGGGTGTTAAGAAAAACTCAAATGCAACTCTTTTCGTACCAAAAGTGGCTAGAACGGTCTTCACGAACGGTTTTCGCACGGTTTGTCGTATTTGAACCAAAACTCCGAGAACGGACTAGAAACGAGCTAAACATGAGTTTTGGGGCAAACGGGATGACTTGGGTGTTAAGAAAAACTCAAATGCAACTCTTTTCGTACCAAAAGTGGCTAGAACGGTCTTCACGAACGGTTTTCGCACGGTTTGTCGTATTTGAACCAAAACTCAAGGAACGGACTAGAAACGAGCTAAACATGAGTTTTGGGGCAAACGGAATGACTTGGGTGTTAAGAAAAACTCAAATGCAACTCTTTTCGTACCAAAAGTGGCTAGAACTGTCTTCACGAACGGTTTTCGCACGGTTTGTCGTAACGAACCAAAACTCCGGAACGGACTAGAAACGAGCTAAACATGAGTTTTGGGGCAAACGGGATGACTTGGGTGTTAAGAAAAACTCAAATGCAACTCTTTTCGTACCAAAAGTGGCTAGAACGGTCTTCACGAACGGTTTTCGCACGGTTTGTCGTAACGAACCAAAACTCAAGGAACGGACTAGAAACGAGCTAAACATGAGTTTTGGGGCAAACGGGATGACTTGGGTGTTAAGAAAAACTCAAATGCAACTCTTTTCGTACCAAAAGTGGCTAGAACGGTCTTCACGAACGGTTTTCGCACGGTTTGTCGTATTTGAACCAAAACTCCGGAACGGACTAGAAACGAGCTAAACATGAGTTTTGGGGCAAACGGGATGACTTGGGTGTTAAGAAAAACTCAAATGCAACTCTTTTCGTACCAAAAGTGGCTAGAACGGTCTTCACGAACGGTTTTCGCACGGTTTGTCGTATTTGAACCAAAACTCAAGGAACGGACTAGAAACGAGCTAAACATGAGTTTTGGGGCAAACGGGATGACTTGGGTGTTAAGAAAAACTCAAATGCAACTCTTTTCGTACCAAAAGTGGCTAGAACAGTCTTCACGAACGGTTTTCGCACGGTTTGTCGTAACGGAACCAAAACTCCGGAACGGACTAGAAACGAGCTAAACATGAGTTTTGGGTCAAACGGGATGACTTGGGTGTTAAGAAAAACTCAAATGCAACTCTTTTCGTACCAAAAGTGGCTAGAACAGTCTTCACGAACGGTTTTCGCACGGTTTGTCGTAACGGAACCAAAACTCAAGGAACGGACTAGAAACGAGCTAAACATGAGTTTTGGGGCAAACGGGATGACTTGGGTGTTAAGAAAAACTCAAATGCAACTCTTTTCGTACCAAAAGTGGCTAGAACGGTCTTCACGAACGGTTTTCGCACGGTTTGTCGTATTTGAACCAAAACTCAAGGAACGGACTAGAAACGAGCTAAACATGAGTTTTGGGGCAAACGGAATGACTTGGGTGTTAAGAAAAACTCAAATGCAACTCTTTTCGTACCAAAAGTGGCTAGAACAGTCTTCACGAACGGTTTTCGCACGGTTTGTCGTAACGAACCAAAACTCCGGGAACGGACTAGAAACGAGCTAAACATGAGTTTTGGGGCAAACGGGATGACTTGGGTGTTAAGAAAAACTCAAATGCAACTCTTTTCGTACCAAAAGTGGCTAGAACGGTCTTCACGAACGGTTTTCGCACGGTTTGTCGTATTTGAACCAAAACTCAAGGAACGGACTAGAAACGAGCTAAACATGAGTTTTGGGGCAAACGGATGACTTGGGTGTTAAGAAAAACTCAAATGCAACTCTTTTCGTACCAAAAGTGGCTAGAACGTCTTCACGAACGGTTTTCGCACGGTTTGTCGTAACGAACCAAAACTCCGGAACGGACTAGAAACGAGCTAAACATGAGTTTTGGGGCAAACGGGATGACTTGGGTGTTAAGAAAAACTCAAATGCAACTCTTTTCGTACCAAAAGTGGCTAGAACAGTCTTCACGAACGGTTTTCGCACGGTTTGTCGTAACGGAACCAAAACTCCGGAACGGACTAGACTAGAAACGAGCTAAACATGAGTTTTGGGGCAAACGGGATGACTTGGGTGTTAAGAAAAATTCAAATGCAACTCTTTTCGTACCAAAAGTGGCTAGAACGGTCTTCACGAACGGTTTTCGCACAGTTTGTCGTATTTGAACCAAAACTCAAGGAACGGACTAGAAACGAGCTAAACATGAGTTTTGGGGCAAACGGGATGACTTGGGTGTTAAGAAAAACTCAAATGCAACTCTTTTCGTACCAAAAGTGGCTTGAACTGTCTTCACAAACGGTTTTCGCATGGTTTGTCGTAACAGAACCAAAACTGCGGAAACGGACTAGAAACGAGCTAAACATGAGTTTTGGGGCAAACGGGATGACTTGGGTGTTAAGAAAAACTCAAATGCAACTCTTTTCGTACCAAAAGTGGCTAGAACGGTCTTCACGAACGGTTTTCGCACAGTTTGTCGTATTTGAACCAACACTCAAGGAACGGGCTAGAAACGCGCTAAACATGAGTTTTGGGGCAAACGGGATGACTTGGGTGTTAAGAAAAACTCAAATGCAACTCTTTTCGTACCAAAAGTGGCTAGAACAGTCTTCACGAACGGTTTTCGCACGGTTTGTCGTATTTGAACCAAAACTCCGGAACGGACTAGAAACGAGCTAAACATGAGTTTTGGGGCAAACGGGATGACTTGGGTGTTAAGAAAAACTCAAATGCAACTCTTTTCGTACCAAAAGTGGCTAGAACGGTCTTCACGAACGGTTTTCGCACGGTTTGTCGTATTTGAACCAAAACTCAAGGAACGGACTAGAAACGAGCTAAACATGAGTTTTGGGGCAAACGGGATGACTTGGGTGTTAAGAAAAACTCAAATGCAACTCTTTTCGTACCAAAAGTGGCTAGAACGGTCTTCACGAACGGTTTTCGCACGGTTTGTCGTAACGGAACCAAAACTCCGGAACGGACTAGAAACGAGCTAAACATGAGTTTTGGGGCAAACGGGATGACTTGGGTGTTAAGAAAAACTCAAATGCAACTCTTTTCGTACCAAAAGTGGCTAGAACGGTCTTCACGAACGGTTTTCGCACGGTTTGTCGTATTTGAACCAAAACTCAAGGAACGGACTAGAAACGAGCTAAACATGAGTTTTGGGGCAAACGGGATGACTTGGGTGTTAAGAAAAACTCAAATGCAACTCTTTTCGTACCAAAAGTGGCTAGAACGGTCTTCACGAACGGTTTTCGCACGGTTTGTCGTAACGGAACCAAAACTCCGGGAACGGACTAGAAACGAGCTAAACATGAGTTTTGGGGCAAACGGGATGACTTGGGTGTTAAGAAAAACTCAAATGCAACTCTTTTCGTACCAAAAGTGGCTAGAACAGTCTTCACGAACGGTTTTCGCACGGTTTGTCGTAACGGAACCAAAACTCCGGGAACGGACTAGAAACGAGCTAAACATGAGTTTTGGGGCAAACGGGATGACTTGGGTGTTAAGAAAAATTCAAATACAACTCTTTTCGTACCAAAAGTGGCTAGAACGGTCTTCACGAACGGTTTTCGCACAGTTTGTCGTATTTGAACCAACACTCAAGGAACGGGCTAGAAACGCGCTAAACATGAGTTTTGGGGCAAACGGAATGACTTGGGTGTTAAGAAAAACTCAAATGCAACTCTTTTCGTACCAAAAGTGGCTAGAACTGTCTTCACGAACGGTTTTCGCACGGTTTGTCGTAACGGAACCAAAACTCCGGGAACGGACTAGAAACGAGCTAAACATGAGTTTTGGGGCAAACGGGATGACTTGGGTGTTAAGAAAAACTCAAATGCAACTCTTTTCGTACCAAAAGTGGCTAGAACGGTCTTCACGAACGGTTTTCGCACGGTTTGTCGTATTTGAACCAACCAAAACTCAAGGAACGGACTAGAAACGAGCTAAACATGAGTTTTGGGGCAAACGGGATGACTTGGGTGTTAAGAAAAACTCAAATGCAACTCTTTTCGTACCAAAAGTGGCTAGAACGGTCTTCACGAACGGTTTTCGCACGGTTTGTCGTAACGGAACCAAAACTCCGGAGGAACGGACTAGAAACGAGCTAAACATGAGTTTTGGGGCAAACGGGATGACTTGGGTGTTAAGAAAAACTCAAATGCAACTCTTTTCGTACCAAAAGTGGCTAGAACGGTCTTCACGAACGGTTTTCGCACGGTTTGTCGTATTTGAACCAAAACTCCGGAACGGACTAGAAACGAGCTAAACATGAGTTTTGGGGCAAACGGGATGACTTGGGTGTTAAGAAAAACTCAAATGCAACTCTTTTCGTACCAAAAGTGGCTAGAACAGTCTTCACGAACGGTTTTCGCACGGTTTGTCGTAACGAACCAAAACTCCGGAACGGACTAGAAACGAGCTAAACATGAGTTTTGGGGCAAACGGGATGACTTGGGTGTTAAGAAAAACTCAAATGCAACTCTTTTCGTACCAAAAGTGGCTAGAACAGTCTTCACGAACGGTTTTCGCACGGTTTGTCGTAACGAACCAAAACTCAAGGAACGGACTAGAAACGAGCTAAACATGAGTTTTGGGGCAAACGGGATGACTTGGGTGTTAAGAAAAACTCAAATGCAACTCTTTTCGTACCAAAAGTGGCTAGAACGGTCTTCACGAACGGTTTTCGCACGGTTTGTCGTATTTGAACCAAAACTCAAGGAACGGACTAGAAACGAGCTAAACATGAGTTTTGGGGCAAACGGAATGACTTGGGTGTTAAGAAAAACTCAAATGCAACTCTTTTCGTACCAAAAGTGGCTAGAACAGTCTTCACGAACGGTTTTCGCACGGTTTGTCGTAACGGAACCAAAACTCCGGAACGGACTAGAAACGAGCTAAACATGAGTTTTGGGGCAAACGGGATGACTTGGGTGTTAAGAAAAATCAAATACAACTCTTTTCGTACCAAAAGTGGCTAGAACGGTCTTCACGAACGGTTTTCGCACAGTTTGTCGTATTTGAACCAACACTCAAGGAACGGGCTAGAAACGCGCTAAACATGAGTTTTGGGGCAAACGGGATGACTTGGGTGTTAAGAAAAACTCAAATGCAACTCTTTTCGTACCAAAAGTGGCTAGAACGGTCTTCACGAACGGTTTTCGCACGGTTTGTCGTAACGGAACCAAAACTCCGGAAACGGACTAGAAACGAGCTAAACATGAGTTTTGGGGCAAACGGGATGACTTGGGTGTTAAGAAAAACTCAAATGCAACTCTTTTCGTACCAAAAGTGGCTAGAACAGGTCTTCACGAACGGTTTTCGCACGGTTTGTCGTAACGAACCAAAACTCGAACGGACTAGAAACGAGCTAAACATGAGTTTTGGGGCAAACGGGATGACTTGGGTGTTAAGAAAAACTCAAATGCAACTCTTTTCGTACCAAAAGTGGCTAGAACGGTCTTCACGAACGGTTTTCGCACGGTTTGTCGTATTTGAACCAAAACTCAAGGAACGGACTAGAAACGAGCTAAACATGAGTTTTGGGGCAAACGGGATGACTTGGGTGTTAAGAAAAACTCAAATGCAACTCTTTTCGTACCAAAAGTGGCTAGAACTGGTCTTCACGAACGGTTTTCGCACGGTTTGTCGTAACGAAACCAAAACTCCGGAACGGACTAGAAACGAGCTAAACATGAGTTTTGGGGCAAACGGGATGACTTGGGTGTTAAGAAAAACTCAAATGCAACTCTTTTCGTACCAAAAGTGGCTAGAACGGTCTTCACGAACGGTTTTCGCACGGTTTGTCGTAACGGAACCAAAACTCCGGGAACGGACTAGAAACGAGCTAAACATGAGTTTTGGGGCAAACGGGATGACTTGGGTGTTAAGAAAAACTCAAATGCAACTCTTTTCGTACCAAAAGTGGCTAGAACGGTCTTCACGAACGGTTTTCGCACGGTTTGTCGTATTTGAACCAAAACTCAAGGAACGGACTAGAAACGAGCTAAACATGAGTTTTGGGGCAAACGGATGACTTGGGTGTTAAGAAAAACTCAAATGCAACTCTTTTCGTACCAAAAGTGGCTAGAACTGTCTTCACGAACGGTTTTCGCACGGTTTGTCGTAACGGAACCAAAACTCCGGGAACGGACTAGAAACGAGCTAAACATGAGTTTTGGGGCAAACGGGATGACTTGGGTGTTAAGAAAAACTCAAATGCAACTCTTTTCGTACCAAAAGTGGCTAGAACAGTCTTCACGAACGGTTTTCGCACGGTTTGTCGTAACGAACCAAAACTCCGGAACGGACTAGAAACGAGCTAAACATGAGTTTTGGGGCAAACGGGATGACTTGGGTGTTAAGAAAAACTCAAATGCAACTCTTTTCGTACCAAAAGTGGCTAGAACGGTCTTCACGAACGGTTTTCGCACGGTTTGTCGTATTTGAACCAAAACTCCGGAACGGACTAGAAACGAGCTAAACATGAGTTTTGGGGCAAACGGGATGACTTGGGTGTTAAGAAAAACTCAAATGCAACTCTTTTCGTACCAAAAGTGGCTAGAACGGTCTTCACGAACGGTTTTCGCACGGTTTGTCGTATTTGAACCAAAACTCCAGGAACGGACTAGAAACGAGCTAAACATGAGTTTTGGGGCAAACGGAATGACTTGGGTGTTAAGAAAAACTCAAATGCAACTCTTTTCGTACCAAAAGTGGCTAGAACTGTCTTCACGAACGGTTTTCGCACGGTTTGTCGTAACGGAACCAAAACTCCGGAACGGACTAGAAACGAGCTAAACATGAGTTTTGGGGCAAACGGGATGACTTGGGTGTTAAGAAAAACTCAAATGCAACTCTTTTCGTACCAAAAGTGGCTAGAACGGTCTTCACGAACGGTTTTCGCACGGTTTGTCGTAACAGAACCAAAACTCCGGGAACGGACTAGAAACGAGCTAAACATGAGTTTTGGGGCAAACGGGATGACTTGGGTGTTAAGAAAAACTCAAATGCAACTCTTTTCGTACCAAAAGTGGCTAGAACGGTCTTCACGAACGGTTTTCGCACAGTTTGTCGTATTTGAACCAACACTCAAGGAACGGACTAGAAACGAGCTAAACATGAGTTTTGGGGCAAACGGAATGACTTGGGTGTTAAGAAAAACTCAAATGCAACTCTTTTCGTACCAAAAGTGGCTAGAACTGTCTTCACGAACGGTTTTCGCACGGTTTGTCGTAACGGAACCAAAACTCCGGAACGGACTAGAAACGAGCTAAACATGAGTTTTGGGGCAAACGGGATGACTTGGGTGTTAAGAAAAACTCAAATGCAACTCTTTTCGTACCAAAAGTGGCTAGAACGGTCTTCACGAACGGTTTTCGCACGGTTTTGTCGTATTTGAACCAAACTCAAGGAACGGACTAGAAACGAGCTAAACATGAGTTTTGGGGCAAACGGGAATGACTTGGGTGTTAAGAAAAACTCAAATGCAACTCTTTTCGTACCAAAAGTGGCTAGAACGTCTTCACGAACGGTTTTCGCACGGTTTGTCGTAACGGAACCAAAACTCCGGAACGGACTAGAAACGAGCTAAACATGAGTTTTGGGGCAAACGGGATGACTTGGGTGTTAAGAAAAACTCAAATGCAACTCTTTTCGTACCAAAAGTGGCTAGAACGGTCTTCACGAACGGTTTTCGCACGGTTTGTCGTAACGAACCAAAACTCCGGAACGGACTAGAAACGAGCTAAACATGAGTTTTGGGGCAAACGGGATGACTTGGGTGTTAAGAAAAACTCAAATGCAACTCTTTTCGTACCAAAAGTGGCTAGAACGGTCTTCACGAACGGTTTTCGCACGGTTTGTCGTATTTGAACCAAAACTCAAGGAACGGACTAGAAACGAGCTAAACATGAGTTTTGGGGCAAACGGGATGACTTGGGTGTTAAGAAAAACTCAAATGCAACTCTTTTCGTACCAAAAGTGGCTAGAACTGTCTTCACGAACGGTTTTCGCACGGTTTGTCGTAACGGAACCAAAACTCCGGGAACGGACTAGAAACGAGCTAAACATGAGTTTTGGGGCAAACGGGATGACTTGGGTGTTAAGAAAAACTCAAATGCAACTCTTTTCGTACCAAAAGTGGCTAGAACGGTCTTCACGAACGGTTTTCGCACGGTTTGTCGTAACGGAACCAAAACTCCGGAACGGACTAGAAACGAGCTAAACATGAGTTTTGGGGCAAACGGGATGACTTGGGTGTTAAGAAAAACTCAAATGCAACTCTTTTCGTACCAAAAGTGGCTAGAACAGTCTTCACGAACGGTTTTCGCACGGTTTGTCGTACGGAACCAAAACTCCGGAACGGACTAGAAACGAGCTAAACATGAGTTTTGGGGCAAACGGGATGACTTGGGTGTTAAGAAAAATCAAATACAACTCTTTTCGTACCAAAAGTGGCTAGAACGGTCTTCACGAACGGTTTTCGCACAGTTTGTCGTATTTGAACCAAAACTCAAGGAACGGGCTAGAAACGCGCTAAACATGAGTTTTGGGGCAAACGGAATGACTTGGGTGTTAAGAAAAACTCAAATGCAACTCTTTTCGTACCAAAAGTGGCTAGAACTGTCTTCACGAACGGTTTTCGCACGGTTTGTCGTAACGAACCAAAACTCCGGAACGGACTAGAAACGAGCTAAACATGAGTTTTGGGGCAAACGGGATGACTTGGGTGTTAAGAAAAACTCAAATGCAACTCTTTTCGTACCAAAAGTGGCTAGAACAGGTCTTCACGAACGGTTTTCGCACGGTTTGTCGTAACGAACCAAAACTCCAGAACGGACTAGAAACGAGCTAAACATGAGTTTTGGGGCAAACGGGATGACTTGGGTGTTAAGAAAAACTCAAATGCAACTCTTTTCGTACCAAAAGTGGCTAGAACGGTCTTCACGAACGGTTTTCGCACACTTTGTCGTATTTGAACCAACACTCAAGGAACGGGCTAGAAACGCGCTAAACATGAGTTTTGGGGCAAACGGAATGACTTGGGTGTTAAGAAAAACTCAAATGCAACTCTTTTCGTACCAAAAGTGGCTAGAACAGTCTTCACGAACGGTTTTCGCACGGTTTGTCGTAACGGAACCAAAACTCCAGGAACGGACTAGAAACGAGCTAAACATGAGTTTTGGGGCAAACGGGATGACTTGGGTGTTAAGAAAAACTCAAATGCAACTCTTTTCGTACCAAAAGTGGCTAGAACGGTCTTCACGAACGGTTTTCGCACAGGTTTGTCGTATTTGAACCAACACTCAAGGAACGGACTAGAAACGAGCTAAACATGAGTTTTGGGGCAAACGGGATGACTTGGGTGTTAAGAAAAACTCAAATGCAACTCTTTTCGTACCAAAAGTGGCTAGAACGGTCTTCACGAACGGTTTTCGCACGGTTTGTCGTAACGAACCAAAACTCCGGAACGGACTAGAAACGAGCTAAACATGAGTTTTGGGGCAAACGGGATGACTTGGGTGTTAAGAAAAACTCAAATGCAACTCTTTTCGTACCAAAAGTGGCTAGAACTGTCTTCACGAACGGTTTTCGCACGGTTTGTCGTAACGAACCAAAACTCCGGGAACGGACTAGAAACGAGCTAAACATGAGTTTTGGGGCAAACGGGATGACTTGGGTGTTAAGAAAAACTCAAATGCAACTCTTTTCGTACCAAAAGTGGCTAGAACAGTCTTCACGAACGGTTTTCGCACGGTTTGTCGTAACGGAACCAAAACTCCGGAACGGACTAGAAACGAGCTAAAACGAGCTAAACATGAGTTTTGGGGCAAACGGGATGACTTGGGTGTTAAGAAAAAATTCAAATACAACTCTTTTCGTACCAAAAGTGGCTAGAACGGTCTTCACGAACGGTTTTCGCACACTTTCGTATTTGAACCAAAACTCAAGGAACGGACTAGAAACGAGCTAAACATGAGTTTTGGGGCAAACGGGATGACTTGGGTGTTAAGAAAAACTCAAATGCAACTCTTTTCGTACCAAAAGTGGCTAGAACGGTCTTCACGAACGGTTTTCGCACACGGTTTGTCGTCGTATTTGAACCAAAACTCAAGGAACGGACTAGAAACGAGCTAAACATGAGTTTTGGGGCAAACGGGATGACTTGGGTGTTAAGAAAAACTCAAATGCAACTCTTTTCGTACCAAAAGTGGCTAGAACAGTCTTCACGAACGGTTTTCGCACGGTTTGTCGTAACGGAACCAAAACTCCAGGAACGGACTAGAAACGAGCTAAACATGAGTTTTGGGGCAAACGGGATGACTTGGGTGTTAAGAAAAATTCAAATACAACTCTTTTCGTACCAAAAGTGGCTAGAATGGTCTTCACGAACGGTTTTCGCACAGTTTGTCGTATTTGAACCAACACTCAAGGAACGGGCTAGAAACGCGCTAAACATGAGTTTTGGGGCAAACGGAATGACTTGGGTGTTAAGAAAAACTCAAATGCAACTCTTTTCGTACCAAAAGTGGCTAGAACAGTCTTCACGAACGGTTTTAGCACGGTTTGTCGTAACGGAACCAAAACTCCGGAACGGACTAGAAACGAGCTAAACATGAGTTTTGGGTCAAACGGGATGACTTGGGTGTTAAGAAAAACTCAAATGCAACTCTTTTCGTACCAAAAGTGGCTAGAACAGTCTTCACGAACGGTTTTCGCACAGTTTGTCGTACCGGAACCAAAACTCCAGGAACGGACTAGAAACGAGCTAAACATGAGTTTTGGGGCAAACGGGATGACTTGGGTGTTAAGAAAAAATCAAATACAACTCTTTTCGTACCAAAAGTGGCTAGAACGGTCTTCACGAACGGTTTTCGCACAGTTTGTCGTATTTGAACCAACACTCAAGGAACGTGCTAGAAACGCGCTAAACATGAGTTTTGGGGCAAACAGAATGACTTGGGTGTTAAGAAAAACTCAAATGCAACTCTTTTCGTACCAAAAGTGGCTTGAACTATCTTCACGAACGGTTTTCGCACGGTTTGTCGTAACAGAACCAAAACTCCGGGAACGGACTAGAAACGAGCTAAACATGAGTTTTGGGGCAAACGGGATGACTTGGGTGTTAAGAAAAACTCAAATGCAACTCTTTTCGTACCAAAAGTGGCTAGAACAGTCTTCACGAACGGTTTTCGCACGGTTTGTCGTAACGGAACCAAAACTCCGGGAACGGACTAGAAACGAGCTAAACATGAGTTTTGGGGCAAACGGGATGACTTGGGTGTTAAGAAAAACTCAAATGCAACTCTTTTCGTACCAAAAGTGGCTAGAACGGTCTTCACGAACGAACGGTTTTCGCACGTTTGTCGTATTTGAACCAAAACTCAAGGAACGGACTAGAAACGAGCTAAACATGAGTTTTGGGGCAAACGGGATGACTTGGGTGTTAAGAAAAACTCAAATGCAACTCTTTTCGTACCAAAAGTGGCTTGAACTATCTTCACGAACGGTTTTCGCACGGTTTGTCGTAACGGAACCAAAACTCCGGAACGGACTAGAAACGAGCTAAACATGAGTTTTGGGGCAAACGGGATGACTTGGGTGTTAAGAAAAACTCAAATGCAACTCTTTTCGTACCAAAAGTGGCTAGAACGGTCTTCACGAACGGTTTTCGCACGGTTTGTCGTAACGGAACCAAAACTCCGGAACGGACTAGAAACGAGCTAAACATGAGTTTTGGGGCAAACGGGATGACTTGGGTGTTAAGAAAAACTCAAATGCAACTCTTTTCGTACCAAAAGTGGCTAGAACAGGTCTTCACGAACGGTTTTCGCACGGTTTGTCGTAACGAACCAAAACTCCGGGAACGGACTAGAAACGAGCTAAACATGAGTTTTGGGGCAAACGGGATGACTTGGGTGTTAAGAAAAATCAAATACAACTCTTTTCGTACCAAAAGTGGCTAGAACGGTCTTCACGAACGGTTTTCGCACACTTTGTCGTATTTGAACCAAAACTCAAGGAACGGGCTAGAAACGAGCTAAACATGAGTTTTGGGGCAAACGGGAATGACTTGGGTGTTAAGAAAAACTCAAATGCAACTCTTTTCGTACCAAAAGTGGCTAGAACAGTCTTCACGAACGGTTTTCGCACGGTTTGTCGTAACGGAACCAAAACTCCGAGGAACGGACTAGAAACGAGCTAAACATGAGTTTTGGGGCAAACGGGATGACTTGGGTGTTAAGAAAAATTCAAATACAACTCTTTTCGTACCAAAAGTGGCTAGAACGGTCTTCACGAACGGTTTTCGCACAGTTTGTCGTATTTGAACCAACACTCAAGGAACGGGCTAGAAACGAGCTAAACATGAGTTTTGGGGCAAACGGAATGACTTGGGTGTTAAGAAAAACTCAAATGCAACTCTTTTCGTACCAAAAGTGGCTAGAACAGTCTTCACGAACGGTTTTAGCACGGTTTGTCGTAACGGAACCAAAACTCCGGGAACGGACTAGAAACGAGCTAAACATGAGTTTTGGGGCAAACGGGATGACTTGGGTGTTAAGAAAAACTCAAATGCAACTCTTTTCGTACCAAAAGTGGCTAGAACAGTCTTCACGAACGGTTTTCGCACGGTTTGTCGTAACGGAACCAAAACTCCGGAACGGACTAGAAACGAGCTAAACATGAGTTTTGGGGCAAACGGGATGACTTGGGTGTTAAGAAAAACTCAAATGCAACTCTTTTCGTACCAAAAGTGGCTAGAACGGTCTTCACGAACGGTTTTCGCACGGTTTGTCGTATTTGAACCAACACTCAAGGAACGTGCTAGAAACGCGCTAAACATGAGTTTTGGGGCAAACGGAATGACTTGGGTGTTAAGAAAAACTCAAATGCAACTCTTTTCGTACCAAAAGTGGCTTGAACTATCTTCACGAACGGTTTTCGCACGGTTTGTCGTAACGAACCAAAACTCCGGAACGGACTAGAAACGAGCTAAACATGAGTTTTGGGGCAAACGGGATGACTTGGGTGTTAAGAAAAACTCAAATGCAACTCTTTTCGTACCAAAAGTGGCTAGAACAGTCTTCACGAACGGTTTTAGCACGGTTTGTCGTAACGGAACCAAAACTCCGGGAACGGACTAGAAACGAGCTAAACATGAGTTTTGGGGCAAACGGGATGACTTGGGTGTTAAGAAAAATCAAATACAACTCTTTTCGTACCAAAAGTGGCTAGAACGGTCTTCACGAACGGTTTTCGCACAGTTTGTCGTATTTGAACCAACACTCAAGGAACGGACTAGAAACGAGCTAAACATGAGTTTTGGGGCAAACGGGATGACTTGGGTGTTAAGAAAAACTCAAATGCAACTCTTTTCGTACCAAAAGTGGCTTGAACTATCTTCACGAACGGTTTTCGCACGGTTTGTCGTAACGAACCAAAACTCCGGAACGGACTAGAAACGAGCTAAACATGAGTTTTGGGGCAAACGGGATGACTTGGGTGTTAAGAAAAACTCAAATGCAACTCTTTTCGTACCAAAAGTGGCTAGAACAGTCTTCACGAACGGTTTTAGCACGGTTTGTCGTAACGGAACCAAAACTCCGGGAACGGACTAGAAACGAGCTAAACATGAGTTTTGGGTCAAACGGGATGACTTGGGTGTTAAGAAAAACTCAAATGCAACTCTTTTCGTACCAAAAGTGGCTAGAACAGTCTTCACGAACGGTTTTCGCACGGTTTGTCGTAACGGAACCAAAACTCCGGAACGGACTAGAAACGAGCTAAACATGAGTTTTGGGGCAAACGGGATGACTTGGGTGTTAAGAAAAATTCAAATACAACTCTTTTCGTACCAAAAGTGGCTAACGGTCTTCACGAATAATTTTCGCACACTTTGTCGTATTTGAACCAAACTCAAGGAACGGGCTAGAAACGACGCTAAACATGAGTTTTGGGGCAAACGGAATGACTTGGGTGTTAAGAAAAACTCAAATGCAACTCTTTTCGTACCAAAAGTGGCTAGAACAGTCTTCACGAACGGTTTTCGCACGGTTTGTCGTAACGGAACCAAAACTCCGGAACGGACTAGAAACGAGCTAAACATGAGTTTTGGGGCAAACGGGATGACTTGGGTGTTAAGAAAAATTCAAATACAACTCTTTTCGTACCAAAAGTGGCTAGAATGGTCTTCACGAACGGTTTTCGCACAGTTTGTCGTATTTGAACCAACACTCAAGGAACGGGCTAGAAACGCGCTAAACATGAGTTTTGGGGCAAACGGAATGACTTGGGTGTTAAGAAAAACTCAAATGCAACTCTTTTCGTACCAAAAGTGGCTAGAACAGTCTTCACGAACGGTTTTAGCACGGTTTGTCGTAACGGAACCAAAACTCCGGAACGGACTAGAAACGAGCTAAACATGAGTTTTGGGGCAAACGGGATGACTTGGGTGTTAAGAAAAACTCAAATGCAACTCTTTTCGTACCAAAAGTGGCTAGAACAGTCTTCACGAACGGTTTTCGCACGGTTTGTCGTAACGAACCAAAACTCCGGGAACGGACTAGAAACGAGCTAAACATGAGTTTTGGGGCAAACGGGATGACTTGGGTGTTAAGAAAAACTCAAATGCAACTCTTTTCGTACCAAAAGTGGCTAGAACGGTCTTCACGAACGGTTTTCGCACGTTTGTCGTATTTGAACCAACACTCAAGGAACGTGCTAGAAACGCGCTAAACATGAGTTTTGGGGCAAACGGGAATGACTTGGGTGTTAAGAAAAACTCAAATGCAACTCTTTTCGTACCAAAAGTGGCTTGAACTATCTTCACGAACGGTTTTCGCACGGTTTGTCGTAACAGAACCAAAACTCCGGAACGGACTAGAAACGAGCTAAACATGAGTTTTGGGGCAAACGGGATGACTTGGGTGTTAAGAAAAACTCAAATGCAACTCTTTTCGTACCAAAAGTGGCTAGAACAGTCTTCACGAACGGTTTTCGCACGGTTTGTCGTAACGGAACCAAAACTCCGGAACGGACTAGAAACGAGCTAAACATGAGTTTTGGGGCAAACGGGATGACTTGGGTGTTAAGAAAAATTCAAATACAACTCTTTTCGTACCAAAAGTGGCTAGAACGGTCTTCACGAACGGTTTTCGCACAGTTTGTCGTATTTGAACCAACACTCAAGGAACGGACTAGAAACGCGCTAAACATGAGTTTTGGGGCAAACGGGATGACTTGGGTGTTAAGAAAAACTCAAATGCAACTCTTTTCGTACCAAAAGTGGCTTGAACTATCTTCACGAACGGTTTTCGCACGGTTTGTCGTAACGAACCAAAACTCAAGGAACGGACTAGAAACGAGCTAAACATGAGTTTTGGGGCAAACGGGATGACTTGGGTGTTAAGAAAAACTCAAATGCAACTCTTTTCGTACCAAAAGTGGCTAGAACAGTCTTCACGAACGGTTTTAGCACGGTTTGTCGTAACGGAACCAAAACTCCGGAACGGACTAGAAACGAGCTAAACATGAGTTTTGGGTCAAACGGGATGACTTGGGTGTTAAGAAAAACTCAAATGCAACTCTTTTCGTACCAAAAGTGGCTAGAACAGTCTTCACGAACGGTTTTCGCACAGTTTGTCGTACCGGAACCAAAACTCCAGGAACGGACTAGAAACGAGCTAAACATGAGTTTTGGGGCAAACGGGATGACTTGGGTGTTAAGAAAAATTCAAATACAACTCTTTTCGTACCAAAAGTGGCTAGAACGGTCTTCACGAATAATTTTCGCACACTTTGTCGTATTTGAACCATCACTCAAGGAACGGGCTAGAAACACGCTAAACATGAGTTTTGGGGCAAACGGATGACTTGGGTGTTAAGAAAAACTCAAATGCAACTCTTTTCGTACCAAAAGTGGCTAGAACAGTCTTCACGAACGGTTTTCGCACGGTTTGTCGTAACGGAACCAAAACTCCGGGAACGGACTAGAAACGAGCTAAACATGAGTTTTGGGGCAAACGGGATGACTTGGGTGTTAAGAAAAATTCAAATACAACTCTTTTCGTACCAAAAGTGGCTAGAATGGTCTTCACGAACGGTTTTCGCACAGTTTGTCGTATTTGAACCAACACTCAATGAACGGGCTAGAAACGCGCTAAACATGAGTTTTGGGGCAAACGGAATGACTTGGGTGTTAAGAAAAACTCAAATGCAACTCTTTTCGTACCAAAAGTGGCTAGAACAGTCTTCACGAACGGTTTTAGCACGGTTTGTCGTAACGAACCAAAACTCCGGAACGGACTAGAAACGAGCTAAACATGAGTTTTGGGTCAAACGGGATGACTTGGGTGTTAAGAAAAACTCAAATGCAACTCTTTTCGTACCAAAAGTGGCTAGAACAGTCTTCACGAACGGTTTTCGCACGGTTTGTCGTAACGGAACCAAAACTCTAGGAACGGACTAGAAACGAGCTAAACATGAGTTTTGGGGCAAACGGGATGACTTGGGTGTTAAGAAAAACTCAAATGCAACTCTTTTCGTACCAAAAGTGGCTAGAACGGTCTTCACGAACGGTTTTCGCACAGTTTGTCGTATTTGAACCAACACTCAAGGAACGTGCTAGAAACGCGCTAAACATGAGTTTTGGGGCAAACAGAATGACTTGGGTGTTAAGAAAAACTCAAATGCAACTCTTTTCGTACCAAAAGTGGCTTGAACTATCTTCACGAACGGTTTTCGCACGGTTTGTCGTAACGGAACCAAAACTCCAGGAACGGACTAGAAACGAGCTAAACATGAGTTTTGGGGCAAACGGGATGACTTGGGTGTTAAGAAAAACTCAAATGCAACTCTTTTCGTACCAAAAGTGGCTAGAACAGTCTTCACGAACGGTTTTCGCACGGTTTGTCGTAACGGAACCAAAACTCCGGAACGGACTAGAAACGAGCTAAACATGAGTTTTGGGGCAAACGGGATGACTTGGGTGTTAAGAAAAACTCAAATGCAACTCTTTTCGTACCAAAAGTGGCTAGAACGGTCTTCACGAACGGTTTTCGCACGGTTTGTCGTATTTGAACCAAAACTCCGGGAACGGACTAGAAACGAGCTAAACATGAGTTTTGGGGCAAACGGGATGACTTGGGTGTTAAGAAAAATTCAAATACAACTCTTTTCGTACCAAAAGTGGCTAGAACGGTCTTCACGAACGGTTTTCGCACGGTTTGTCGTATTTGAACCAAAACTCAAGGAACGGACTAGAAACGAGCTAAACATGAGTTTTGGGGCAAACGGGATGACTTGGGTGTTAAGAAAAACTCAAATGCAACTCTTTTCGTACCAAAAGTGGCTAGAACAGTCTTCACGAACGGTTTTAGCACGGTTTGTCGTAACGGAACCAAAACTCCGGGAACGGACTAGAAACGAGCTAAACATGAGTTTTGGGTCAAACGGGATGACTTGGGTGTTAAGAAAAACTCAAATGCAACTCTTTTCGTACCAAAAGTGGCTAGAACAGTCTTCACGAACGGTTTTAGCACGGTTTGTTGTACCGGAACCAAAACTCCAGGAACGGACTAGAAACGAGCTAAACATGAGTTTTGGGGCAAACGGGATGACTTGGGTGTTAAGAAAAATTCAAATACAACTCTTTTCGTACCAAAAGTGGCTAGAACGGTCTTCACGAATAATTTTCGCACACTTTGTCGTATTTGAACCAACACTCAAGGAACGGGCTAGAAACACGCTAAACATGAGTTTTGGGGCAAACGGAATGACTTGGGTGTTAAGAAAAACTCAAATGCAACTCTTTTCGTACCAAAAGTGGCTAGAACAGTCTTCACGAACGGTTTTAGCACGGTTTGTCGTACCGGAACCAAAACTCCGGGAACGGACTAGAAACGAGCTAAACATGAGTTTTGGGGCAAACGGGATGACTTGGGTGTTAAGAAAAATTCAAATACAACTCTTTTCGTACCAAAAGTGGCTAGAATGGTCTTCACGAACGGTTTTCGCACAGTTTGTCGTATTTGAACCAACACTCAATGAACGGGCTAGAAACGCGCTAAACATGAGTTTTGGGGCAAACGGAATGACTTGGGTGTTAAGAAAAACTCAAATGCAACTCTTTTCATACCAAAAGTGGCTAGAACAGTCTTCACGAACGGTTTTAGCACGGTTTGTCGTAACGGAACCAAAACTCCGGGAACGGACTAGAAACGAGCTAAACATGAGTTTTGGGTCAAACGGGATGACTTGGGTGTTAAGAAAAACTCAAATGCAACTCTTTTCGTACCAAAAGTGGCTAGAACAGTCTTCACGAACGGTTTTCGCACGGTTTGTCGTAACGAACCAAAACTCCGGGAACGGACTAGAAACGAGCTAAACATGAGTTTTGGGGCAAACGGGATGACTTGGGTGTTAAGAAAAACTCAAATACAACTCTTTTCGTACCAAAAGTGGCTAGAACGGTCTTCACGAACGGTTTTCGCACAGTTTGTCGTATTTGAACCAACACTCAAGGAACGTGCTAGAAACGCGCTAAACATGAGTTTTGGGGCAAACGGGATGACTTGGGTGTTAAGAAAAACTCAAATGCAACTCTTTTCGTACCAAAAGTGGCTTGAACTGTCTTCACGAACGGTTTTCGCACGGTTTGTCGTAACAGAACCAAAACTCCGGGAACGGACTAGAAACGAGCTAAACATGAGTTTTGGGGCAAACGGGATGACTTGGGTGTTAAGAAAAACTCAAATGCAACTCTTTTCGTACCAAAAGTGGCTAGAACAGTCTTCACGAACGGTTTTCGCACGGTTTGTCGTAACGGAACCAAAACTCCGGAACGGACTAGAAACGAGCTAAACATGAGTTTTGGGGCAAACGGGATGACTTGGGTGTTAAGAAAAACTCAAATGCAACTCTTTTCGTACCAAAAGTGGCTAGAACGGTCTTCACGAACGGTTTTCGCACGGTTTGTCGTATTTGAACCAAAACTCAAGGAACGGACTAGAAACGAGCTAAACATGAGTTTTGGGGCAAACGGGATGACTTGGGTGTTAAGAAAAACTCAAATGCAACTCTTTTCGTACCAAAAGTGGCTAGAACGGTCTTCACGAACGGTTTTCGCACGGTTTGTCGTAACAGAACCAAAACTCAAGGAACGGACTAGAAACGAGCTAAACATGAGTTTTGGGGCAAACGGGATGACTTGGGTGTTAAGAAAAACTCAAATGCAACTCTTTTCGTACCAAAAGTGGCTAGAACTGTCTTCACGAACGGTTTTAGCACGGTTTGTCGTAACGGAACCAAAACTCCGGAACGGACTAGAAACGAGCTAAACATGAGTTTTGGGTCAAACGGGATGACTTGGGTGTTAAGAAAAACTCAAATGCAACTCTTTTCGTACCAAAAGTGGCTAGAACAGTCTTCACGAACGGTTTTAGCACGGTTTGTCGTAACGGAACCAAAACTCCGGGAACGGACTAGAAACGAGCTAAACATGAGTTTTGGGGCAAACGGGATGACTTGGGTGTTAAGAAAAATTCAAATACAACTCTTTTCGTACCAAAAGTGGCTAGAACGGTCTTCACGAATAATTTTCGCACACTTTGTCGTATTTGAACCATCACTCAAGGAACGGGCTAGAAACACGCTAAACATGAGTTTTGGGGCAAACGGAATGACTTGGGTGTTAAGAAAAACTCAAATGCAACTCTTTTCGTACCAAAAGTGCCTAGAACAGTCTTCACGAACGGTTTTCGCACAGTTTGTCGTACCGGAACCAAAACTCCAGGAACGGACTAGAAACGAGCTAAACATGAGTTTTGGGGCAAACGGGATGACTTGGGTGTTAAGAAAAATTCAAATACAACTCTTTTCGTACCAAAAGTGGCTAGAATGGTCTTCACGAACGGTTTTCGCACAGTTTGTCGTATTTGAACCAACACTCAATGAACGGGCTAGAAACGCGCTAAACATGAGTTTTGGGGCAAACGGAATGACTTGGGTGTTAAGAAAAACTCAAATGCAACTCTTTTCATACCAAAAGTGGCTAGAACGGTCTTCACGAACGGTTTTAGCACGGTTTGTCGTAACGGAACCAAAACTCCGGAACGGACTAGAAACGAGCTAAACATGAGTTTTGGGGCAAACGGGATGACTTGGGTGTTAAGAAAAACTCAAATGCAACTCTTTTCGTACCAAAAGTGGCTAGAACAGTCTTCACGAACGGTTTTCGCACGGTTTGTCGTACCGGAACCAAAACTCCGGGAACGGACTAGAAACGAGCTAAACATGAGTTTTGGGGCAAACGGGATGACTTGGGTGTTAAGAAAAACTCAAATGCAACTCTTTTCGTACCAAAAGTGGCTAGAACGGTCTTCACGAACGGTTTTCGCACGGTTTGTCGTATTTGAACCAACACTCAAGGAACGTGCTAGAAACGCGCTAAACATGAGTTTTGGGGCAAACGGAATGACTTGGGTGTTAAGAAAAACTCAAATGCAACTCTTTTCGTACCAAAAGTGGCTTGAACTATCTTCACGAACGGTTTTCGCACGGTTTGTCGTAACGGAACCAAAACTCCAGGAACGGACTAGAAACGAGCTAAACATGAGTTTTGGGGCAAACGGGATGACTTGGGTGTTAAGAAAAACTCAAATGCAACTCTTTTCGTACCAAAAGTGGCTAGAACAGTCTTCACGAACGGTTTTCGCACGGTTTGTCGTAACGGAACCAAAACTCCGGGAACGGACTAGAAACGAGCTAAACATGAGTTTTGGGGCAAACGGGATGACTTGGGTGTTAAGAAAAACTCAAATGCAACTCTTTTCGTACCAAAAGTGGCTAGAACAGTCTTCACGAACGGTTTTCGCACGGTTTGTCGTATTTGAAACCAAAACTCCAGGAACGGACTAGAAACGAGCTAAACATGAGTTTTGGGGCAAACGGGATGACTTGGGTGTTAAGAAAAATTCAAATACAACTCTTTTCGTACCAAAAGTGGCTAGAACGGTCTTCACGAACGGTTTTCGCACAGTTTGTCGTATTTGAACCAAAACTCAAGGAACGGACTAGAAACGAGCTAAACATGAGTTTTGGGGCAAACGGGATGACTTGGGTGTTAAGAAAAACTCAAATGCAACTCTTTTCGTACCAAAAGTGGCTTGAACTGTCTTCACGAACGGTTTTCGCACGGTTTGTCGTAACGGAACCAAAACTCCGGAACGGACTAGAAACGAGCTAAACATGAGTTTTGGGTCAAACGGGATGACTTGGGTGTTAAGAAAAACTCAAATGCAACTCTTTTCGTACCAAAAGTGGCTAGAACAGTCTTCACGAACGGTTTTCGCACAGTTTGTCGTACCGGAACCAAAACTCCAGGAACGGACTAGAAACGAGCTAAACATGAGTTTTGGGGCAAACGGGATGACTTGGGTGTTAAGAAAAATTCAAATACAACTCTTTTCGTACCAAAAGTGGCTAGAACGGTCTTCACGAATAATTTTCGCACACTTTGTCGTATTTGAACCATCACTCAAGGAACGGGCTAGAAACACGCTAAACATGAGTTTTGGGGCAAACGGAATGACTTGGGTGTTAAGAAAAACTCAAATGCAACTCTTTTCGTACCAAAAGTGGCTAGAACAGTCTTCACGAACGGTTTTCGCACAGTTTGTCGTACCGGAACCAAAACTCCAGGAACGGACTAGAAACGAGCTAAACATGAGTTTTGGGGCAAACAGGATGACTTGGGTGCTAAGAAAAATCAAAATACAACTCTTTTCGTACCAAAAGTGGCTAGAATGGTCTTCACGAACGGTTTTCGCACAGTTTGTCGCATTTGAACCGACACTCAATGAACGGGCTAGAAACACGCTAAACATGAGTTTTGGGGCAAACGGAATGACTTGGGTGTTAAGAAAAACTCAAATGCAACTCTTTTCGTACCAAAAGTGGCTAGAACAGTCTTCACGAACGGTTTTAGCACGGTTTGTCGTAACGGAACCAAAACTCCGGGAACGGACTAGAAACGAGCTAAACATGAGTTTTGGGGCAAACGGGATGACTTGGGTGTTAAGAAAAACTCAAATGCAACTCTTTTCGTACCAAAAGTGGCTAGAACAGTCTTCACGAACGGTTTTCGCACGGTTTGTCGTAACAGAACCAAAACTCCGGGAACGGACTAGAAACGAGCTAAACATGAGTTTTGGGGCAAACGGGATGACTTGGGTGTTAAGAAAAACTCAAATGCAACTCTTTTCGTACCAAAAGTGGCTAGAACGGTCTTCACGAACGGTTTTCGCACAGTTTGTCGTATTTGAACCAACACTCAAGGAACGTGCTAGAAACGCGCTAAACATGAGTTTTGGGGCAAACAGAATGACTTGGGTGTTAAGAAAAACTCAAATGCAACTCTTTTCGTACCAAAAGTGGCTTGAACTATCTTCACGAACGGTTTTCGCACGGTTTGTCGTAACAGAACCAAAACTCCGGGAACGGACTAGAAACGAGCTAAACATGAGTTTTGGGGCAAACGGGATGACTTGGGTGTTAAGAAAAACTCAAATGCAACTCTTTTCGTACCAAAAGTGGCTAGAACAGTCTTCACGAACGGTTTTCGCACGGTTTGTCGTAACGGAACCAAAACTCCGGAACGGACTAGAAACGAGCTAAACATGAGTTTTGGGGCAAACGGGATGACTTGGGTGTTAAGAAAAACTCAAATGCAACTCTTTTCGTACCAAAAGTGGCTAGAACGGTCTTCACGAACGGTTTTCGCACAGTTTGTCGTATTTGAACCAAAACTCCAGGAACGGACTAGAAACGAGCTAAACATGAGTTTTGGGGCAAACGGGATGACTTGGGTGTTAAGAAAAATTCAAATGCAACTCTTTTCGTACCAAAAGTGGCTAGAACGGTCTTCACGAACGGTTTTCGCACGGTTTGTCGTATTTGAACCAAAACTCAAGGAACGGACTAGAAACGAGCTAAACATGAGTTTTGGGGCAAACGGGATGACTTGGGTGTTAAGAAAAACTCAAATGCAACTCTTTTCGTACCAAAAGTGGCTAGAACTGTCTTCACGAACGGTTTTAGCACGGTTTGTCGTAACGGAACCAAAACTCCGGAACGGACTAGAAACGAGCTAAACATGAGTTTTGGGTCAAACGGGATGACTTGGGTGTTAAGAAAAACTCAAATGCAACTCTTTTCGTACCAAAAGTGGCTAGAACAGTCTTCACGAACGGTTTTAGCACGGTTTGTCGTAACGGAACCAAAACTCCGGGAACGGACTAGAAACGAGCTAAACATGAGTTTTGGGGCAAACGGGATGACTTGGGTGTTAAGAAAAATTCAAATACAACTCTTTTCGTACCAAAAGTGGCTGAACGGTCTTCACGAATAATTTTCGCACACTTTGTCGTATTTGAACCAAAACTCAAGGAACGGGCTAGAAACGACGCTAAACATGAGTTTTGGGGCAAACGGAATGACTTGGGTGTTAAGAAAAACTCAAATGCAACTCTTTTCGTACCAAAAGTGGCTAGAACAGTCTTCACGAACGGTTTTCGCACGGTTTGTCGTAACGGAACCAAAACTCCGGAACGGACTAGAAACGAGCTAAACATGAGTTTTGGGGCAAACGGGATGACTTGGGTGTTAAGAAAAATCAAATGCAACTCTTTTCGTACCAAAAGTGGCTAGAACGGTCTTCACGAACGGTTTTCGCACAGTTTGTCGTATTTGAACCAACACTCAAGGAACGGACTAGAAACGAGCTAAACATGAGTTTTGGGGCAAACGGAATGACTTGGGTGTTAAGAAAAACTCAAATGCAACTCTTTTCGTACCAAAAGTGGCTAGAACGGTCTTCACGAACGGTTTTCGCACGGTTTGTCGTAACGAACCAAAACTCAAGGAACGGACTAGAAACGAGCTAAACATGAGTTTTGGGGCAAACGGGATGACTTGGGTGTTAAGAAAAACTCAAATGCAACTCTTTTCGTACCAAAAGTGGCTAGAACAGTCTTCACGAACGGTTTTCGCACGGTTTGTCGTAACGAACCAAAACTCCGGAACGGACTAGAAACGAGCTAAACATGAGTTTTGGGGCAAACGGGATGACTTGGGTGTTAAGAAAAACTCAAATGCAACTCTTTTCGTACCAAAAGTGGCTAGAACGGTCTTCACGAACGGTTTTCGCACAGTTTGTCGTATTTGAACCAACACTCAAGGAACGGGCTAGAAACGCGCTAAACATGAGTTTTGGGGCAAACGGGATGACTTGGGTGTTAAGAAAAACTCAAATGCAACTCTTTTCGTACCAAAAGTGGCTTGAACTATCTTCACGAACGGTTTTCGCACGGTTTGTCGTAACGAACCAAAACTCCGAACGGACTAGAAACGAGCTAAACATGAGTTTTGGGGCAAACGGGATGACTTGGGTGTTAAGAAAAACTCAAATGCAACTCTTTTCGTACCAAAAGTGGCTAGAACAGTCTTCACGAACGGTTTTAGCACGGTTTGTCGTAACGGAACCAAAACTCCAGGAACGGACTAGAAACGAGCTAAACATGAGTTTTGGGGCAAACAGGATGACTTGGGTGTTAAGAAAAATTCAAATACAACACTTTTCGTACCAAAAGTGGCTAGAATGGTCTTCACGAACGGTTTTAGCACGGTTTGTCGTAACGAATCCAAGACTCCGGGAACGGACTAGAAACGAGCTAAACATGAGTTTTGGGGCAAACGGGATGACTTGGGTGTTAAGAAAAATTCAAATACAACTCTTTTCGTACCAAAAGCGGCTAGAACGGTCTTCACGAACGGTTTTTGCACAGTTTGTCGTATTTGAGCCAACACTCAAGGAACGTGCTAGAAATGCGCTAAACATGAGTTTTGGGGCAAACGGGATGACTTGGGTGTTAAGAAAAACTCAAATGCAACTCTTTTCGTACCAAAAGTGGCTAGAACTGTCTTCACGAACGGTTTTCGCACGGTTTGTCGTAACGGAACCAAAACTCCAGGAACGGACTAGAAACGAGCTAAACATGAGTTTTGGGTCAAACGGGATGACTTGGGTGTTAAGAAAAACTCAAATGCAACTCTTTTCGTACCAAAAGTGGCTAGAACAGTCTTCACGAACGGTTTTCGCACGGTTTGTCGTAACGGAACCAAAACTCCGGAACGGACTAGAAACGAGCTAAACATGAGTTTTGGGGCAAACGGGATGACTTGGGTGTTAAGAAAAATTCAAATACAACTCTTTTCGTACCAAAAGTGGCTAGAACGGTCTTCACGAATAATTTTCGCACACTTTGTCGTATTTGAACCAAACTCAAGGAACGGGCTAGAAACGACGCTAAACATGAGTTTTGGGGCAAACGGAATGACTTGGGTGTTAAGAAAAACTCAAATGCAACTCTTTTCGTACCAAAAGTGGCTAGAACAGTCTTCACGAACGGTTTTCGCACGGTTTGTCGTAACCGGAACCAAAACTCCGGAACGGACTAGAAACGAGCTAAACATGAGTTTTGGGGCAAACGGGATGACTTGGGTGTTAAGAAAAATTCAAATACAACTCTTTTCGTACCAAAAGTGGCTAGAATGGTCTTCACGAACGGTTTTCGCACAGTTTGTCGTATTTGAACCAACACTCAATGAACGGGCTAGAAACGCGCTAAACATGAGTTTTGGGGCAAACGGAATGACTTGGGTGTTAAGAAAAACTCAAATGCAACTCTTTTCATACCAAAAGTGGCTAGAACGGTCTTCACGAACGGTTTTAGCACGGTTTGTCGTAACGGAACCAAAACTCCGGAACGGACTAGAAACGAGCTAAACATGAGTTTTGGGGCAAACGGGATGACTTGGGTGTTAAGAAAAACTCAAATGCAACTCTTTTCGTACCAAAAGTGGCTAGAACAGTCTTCACGAACGGTTTTCGCACGGTTTGTCGTAACGGAACCAAAACTCCGGAACGGACTAGAAACGAGCTAAACATGAGTTTTGGGGCAAACGGGATGACTTGGGTGTTAAGAAAAACTCAAATGCAACTCTTTTCGTACCAAAAGTGGCTAGAACGGTCTTCACGAACGGTTTTCGCACAGTTTGTCGTATTTGAACCAACACTCAAGGAACGTGCTAGAAACGCGCTAAACATGAGTTTTGGGGCAAACAGAATGACTTGGGTGTTAAGAAAAACTCAAATGCAACTCTTTTCGTACCAAAAGTGGCTTGAACTATCTTCACGAACGGTTTTCGCACGGTTTGTCGTACCGAACCAAAACTCAAGGAACGGACTAGAAACGAGCTAAACATGAGTTTTGGGGCAAACGGGATGACTTGGGTGTTAAGAAAAACTCAAATGCAACTCTTTTCGTACCAAAAGTGGCTAGAACAGTCTTCACGAACGGTTTTCGCACGGTTTGTCGTAACGGAACCAAAACTCCGGGAACGGACTAGAAACGAGCTAAACATGAGTTTTGGGGCAAACGGGATGACTTGGGTGTTAAGAAAAACTCAAATGCAACTCTTTTCGTACCAAAAGTGGCTAGAACGGTCTTCACGAACGGTTTTCGCACGGTTTGTCGTAACGAACCAAAACTCCGGAACGGACTAGAAACGAGCTAAACATGAGTTTTGGGGCAAACGGGATGACTTGGGTGTTAAGAAAAACTCAAATACAACTCTTTTCGTACCAAAAGTGGCTAGAACGGTCTTCACGAACGGTTTTCGCACAGTTTGTCGTATTTGAACCAAAACTCAAGGAACGGACTAGAAACGCGCTAAACATGAGTTTTGGGGCAAACGGGATGACTTGGGTGTTAAGAAAAACTCAAATGCAACTCTTTTCGTACCAAAAGTGGCTAGAACTATCTTCACGAACGGTTTTCGCACGGTTTGTCGTAACGGAACCAAAACTCCGGGAACGGACTAGAAACGAGCTAAACATGAGTTTTGGGTCAAACGGGATGACTTGGGTGTTAAGAAAAACTCAAATGCAACTCTTTTCGTACCAAAAGTGGCTAGAACAGTCTTCACGAACGGTTTTCGCACAGTTTGTTGTACCGAACCAAAACTCCAGGAACGGACTACAAACGAGCTAAACATGAGTTTTGGGGCAAACGGGATGACTTGAGTGTTAAGAAAAATTCAAATACAACTCTTTTCGTACCAAAAGTGGCTAGAACGGTCTTCACGAATAATTTTCGCACACTTTGTCGTATTTGAACCATCACTCAAGGAACGGGCTAGAAACATGCTAAACATGAGTTTTGGGGCAAACGGAATGACTTGGGTGTTAAGAAAAACTCAAATGCAACTCTTTTCGTACCAAAAGTGGCTAGAACAGTCTTCACGAACGGTTTTCGCACAGTTTGTCGTACCGGAACCAAAACTCCAGGAACGGACTAGAAACGAGCTAAACATGAGTTTTGGGGCAAACGGGATGACTTGGGTGTTAAGAAAAATCAAATACAACTCTTTTCGTACCAAAAGTGGCTAGAATGGTCTTCACGAACGGTTTTCGCACGGTTTGTCGTATTTGAACCAACACTCAAGAACGGGCTAGAAACGCGCTAAACATGAGTTTTGGGGCAAACGGAATGACTTGGGTGTTAAGAAAAACTCAAATGCAACTCTTTTCGTACCAAAAGTGGCTAGAACGGTCTTCACGAACGGTTTTCGCACGGTTTGTCGTAACGAACCAAAACTCCGGGAACGGACTAGAAACGAGCTAAACATGAGTTTTGGGGCAAACGGGATGACTTGGGTGTTAAGAAAAACTCAAATGCAACTCTTTTCGTACCAAAAGTGGCTAGAACAGTCTTCACGAACGGTTTTCGCACGGTTTGTCGTAACGGAACCAAAACTCCGGAACGGACTAGAAACGAGAGCTAAACATGAGTTTTGGGGCAAACGGGATGACTTGGGTGTTAAGAAAAACTCAAATGCAACTCTTTTCGTACCAAAAGTGGCTAGAACGGTCTTCACGAACGGTTTTCGCACGGTTTGTCGTATTTGAACCAACACTCAAGGAACGTGCTAGAAACGCGCTAAACATGAGTTTTGGGGCAAACGGATGACTTGGGTGTTAAGAAAAACTCAAATGCAACTCTTTTCGTACCAAAAGTGGCTTGAACTATCTTCACGAACGGTTTTCGCACGGTTTGTCGTAACAGAACCAAAACTCCGGGAACGGACTAGAAACGAGCTAAACATGAGTTTTGGGGCAAACGGGATGACTTGGGTGTTAAGAAAAACTCAAATGCAACTCTTTTCGTACCAAAAGTGGCTAGAACAGTCTTCACGAACGGTTTTAGCACGGTTTGTCGTAACGGAACCAAAACTCCGGAACGGACTAGAAACGAGCTAAACATGAGTTTTGGGGCAAACGGGATGACTTGGGTGTTAAGAAAAACTCAAATGCAACTCTTTTCGTACCAAAAGTGGCTAGAACGGTCTTCACGAACGGTTTTCGCACGGTTTGTCGTATTTGAACCAAAACTCCGGAACGGACTAGAAACGAGCTAAACATGAGTTTTGGGGCAAACGGGATGACTTGGGTGTTAAGAAAAATTCAAATGCAACTCTTTTCGTACCAAAAGTGGCTAGAACGGTCTTCACGAACGGTTTTCGCACGGTTTGTCGTATTTGAACCAAAACTCAAGGAACGGACTAGAAACGAGCTAAACATGAGTTTTGGGGCAAACGGGATGACTTGGGTGTTAAGAAAAACTCAAATGCAACTCTTTTCGTACCAAAAGTGGCTAGAACAGTCTTCACGAACGGTTTTCGCACGGTTTGTCGTAACGGAACCAAAACTCCGGAACGGACTAGAAACGAGCTAAACATGAGTTTTGGGGCAAACGGGATGACTTGGGTGTTAAGAAAAACTCAAATGCAACTCTTTTCGTACCAAAAGTGGCTAGAACAGTCTTCACGAACGGTTTTCGCACGGTTTGTCGTAACGAACCAAAACTCCAGGAACGGACTAGAAACGAGCTAAACATGAGTTTTGGGGCAAACGGGATGACTTGGGTGTTAAGAAAAATTCAAATACAACTCTTTTCGTACCAAAAGTGGCTAGAACGGTCTTCACGAACGGTTTTCGCACAGTTTGTCGTATTTGAACCAAAACTCAAGGAACGGACTAGAAACGAGCTAAACATGAGTTTTGGGGCAAACGGAATGACTTGGGTGTTAAGAAAAACTCAAATGCAACTCTTTTCGTACCAAAAGTGGCTAGAACAGTCTTCACGAACGGTTTTCGCACGGTTTGTCGTAACGGAACCAAAACTCCAAAACTCCGAAACGGACTAGAAACGAGCTAAACATGAGTTTTGGGGCAAACGGGATGACTTGGGTGTTAAGAAAAATTCAAATACAACTCTTTTCGTACCAAAAGTGGCTAGAACGGTCTTCACGAACGGTTTTCGCACAGTTTGTCGTATTTGAACCAACACTCAAGGAACGGGCTAGAAACGCGCTAAACATGAGTTTTGGGGCAAACGGAATGACTTGGGTGTTAAGAAAAACTCAAATGCAACTCTTTTCGTACCAAAAGTGGCTAGAACGGTCTTCACGAACGGTTTTCGCACAGTTTGTCGTATTTGAACCAAAACTCCAGGAACGGACTAGAAACGAGCTAAACATGAGTTTTGGGGCAAACGGGATGACTTGGGTGTTAAGAAAAACTCAAATGCAACTCTTTTCGTACCAAAAGTGGCTAGAACAGTCTTCACGAACGGTTTTCGCACGGTTTGTCGTAACGGAACCAAAACTCCGGAACGGACTAGAAACGAGCTAAACATGAGTTTTGGGGCAAACGGGATGACTTGGGTGTTAAGAAAAACTCAAATGCAACTCTTTTCGTACCAAAAGTGGCTAGAACGGTCTTCACGAACGGTTTTCGCACGGTTTGTCGTATTTGAACCAAACTCAAGGAACGGCTAGAAACGAGCTAAACATGAGTTTTGGGGCAAACGGGATGACTTGGGTGTTAAGAAAAACTCAAATGCAACTCTTTTCGTACCAAAAGTGGCTTGAACTATCTTCACGAACGGTTTTCGCACGGTTTGTCGTAACGAACCAAAACTCCGGGAACGGACTAGAAACGAGCTAAACATGAGTTTTGGGGCAAACGGGATGACTTGGGTGTTAAGAAAAACTCAAATGCAACTCTTTTCGTACCAAAAGTGGCTAGAACAGTCTTCACGAACGGTTTTCGCAGGTTTGTCGTAACGGAACCAAAACTCCGGGAACGGACTAGAAACGAGCTAAACATGAGTTTTGGGTCAAACGGGATGACTTGGGTGTTAAGAAAAACTCAAATGCAACTCTTTTCGTACCAAAAGTGGCTAGAACAGTCTTCACGAACGGTTTTCGCACGGTTTGTCGTATTTGAACCAAAACTCCGGAACGGACTAGAAACGAGCTAAACATGAGTTTTGGGGCAAACGGGATGACTTGGGTGTTAAGAAAAATTCAAATACAACTCTTTTCGTACCAAAAGTGGCTAGAACGGTCTTCACGAACGGTTTTCGCACAGTTTGTCGTATTTGAACCAAAACTCAAGGAACGGGCTAGAAACGAGCTAAACATGAGTTTTGGGGCAAACGGAATGACTTGGGTGTTAAGAAAAACTCAAATGCAACTCTTTTCGTACCAAAAGTGGCTAGAACTATCTTCACGAACGGTTTTCGCACGGTTTGTCGTAACGGAACCAAAACTCCGGGAACGGACTAGAAACGAGCTAAACATGAGTTTTGGGGCAAACGGGATGACTTGGGTGTTAAGAAAAACTCAAATGCAACTCTTTTCGTACCAAAAGTGGCTAGAACAGTCTTCACGAACGGTTTTCGCACGGTTTGTCGTAACGAACCAAAACTCCGGGAACGGACTAGAAACGAGCTAAACATGAGTTTTGGGGCAAACGGGATGACTTGGGTGTTAAGAAAAATCAAATACAACTCTTTTCGTACCAAAAGTGGCTAGAACGGTCTTCACGAACGGTTTTCGCACTTTGTCGTATTTGAACCAAAACTCAAGGAACGGACTAGAAACGAGCTAAACATGAGTTTTGGGGCAAACGGGATGACTTGGGTGTTAAGAAAAACTCAAATGCAACTCTTTTCGTACCAAAAGTGGCTAGAACAGTCTTCACGAACGGTTTTCGCACGGTTTGTCGTAACGGAACCAAAACTCCGGAACGGACTAGAAACGAGCTAAACATGAGTTTTGGGGCAAACGGGATGACTTGGGTGTTAAGAAAAACTCAAATGCAACTCTTTTCGTACCAAAAGTGGCTAGAACGGTCTTCACGAACGGTTTTCGCACGGTTTGTCGTATTTGAACCAACACTCAAGGAACGGACTAGAAACGCGCTAAACATGAGTTTTGGGGCAAACGGGATGACTTGGGTGTTAAGAAAAACTCAAATGCAACTCTTTTCGTACCAAAAGTGGCTAGAACAGTCTTCACGAACGGTTTTCGCACGGTTTGTCGTAACGAACCAAAACTCAAGGAACGGACTAGAAACGAGCTAAACATGAGTTTTGGGGCAAACGGGATGACTTGGGTGTTAAGAAAAACTCAAATGCAACTCTTTTCGTACCAAAAGTGGCTAGAACGGTCTTCACGAACGGTTTTCGCACGGTTTGTCGTATTTGAACCAAAACTCAAGGAACGGACTAGAAACGAGCTAAACATGAGTTTTGGGGCAAACGGGATGACTTGGGTGTTAAGAAAAACTCAAATGCAACTCTTTTCGTACCAAAAGTGGCTAGAACGGTCTTCACGAACGGTTTTCGCACGGTTTGTCGTAACGAACCAAAACTCCGGGAACGGACTAGAAACGAGCTAAACATGAGTTTTGGGGCAAACGGGATGACTTGGGTGTTAAGAAAAACTCAAATGCAACTCTTTTCGTACCAAAAGTGGCTAGAACGGTCTTCACGAACGGTTTTCGCACGGTTTGTCGTAACGGAACCAAAACTCAAGGAACGGACTAGAAACGAGCTAAACATGAGTTTTGGGGCAAACGGGATGACTTGGGTGTTAAGAAAAACTCAAATGCAACTCTTTTCGTACCAAAAGTGGCTAGAACAGTCTTCACGAACGGTTTTCGCACGGTTTGTCGTAACGGAACCAAAACTCCGGAACGGACTAGAAACGAGCTAAACATGAGTTTTGGGGCAAACGGGATGACTTGGGTGTTAAGAAAAACTCAAATGCAACTCTTTTCGTACCAAAAGTGGCTAGAACGGTCTTCACGAACGGTTTTCGCACGGTTTGTCGTATTTGAACCAAAACTCCGGAACGGACTAGAAACGAGCTAAACATGAGTTTTGGGGCAAACGGGATGACTTGGGTGTTAAGAAAAACTCAAATGCAACTCTTTTCGTACCAAAAGTGGCTAGAACGGTCTTCACGAACGGTTTTCGCACGGTTTGTCGTATTTGAACCAAAACTCAAGGAACGGACTAGAAACGAGCTAAACATGAGTTTTGGGGCAAACGGGATGACTTGGGTGTTAAGAAAAACTCAAATGCAACTCTTTTCGTACCAAAAGTGGCTAGAACTGTCTTCACGAACGGTTTTCGCACGGTTTGTCGTAACGGAACCAAAACTCCGGAACGGACTAGAAACGAGCTAAACATGAGTTTTGGGGCAAACGGGATGACTTGGGTGTTAAGAAAAACTCAAATGCAACTCTTTTCGTACCAAAAGTGGCTAGAACGGTCTTCACGAACGGTTTTCGCACGGTTTGTCGTATTTGAACCAAAACTCAAGGAACGGACTAGAAACGAGCTAAACATGAGTTTTGGGGCAAACGGGATGACTTGGGTGTTAAGAAAAACTCAAATGCAACTCTTTTCGTACCAAAAGTGGCTAGAACGGTCTTCACGAACGGTTTTCGCACGGTTTGTCGTAACGAACCAAAACTCCGGGAACGGACTAGAAACGAGCTAAACATGAGTTTTGGGGCAAACGGGATGACTTGGGTGTTAAGAAAAACTCAAATGCAACTCTTTTCGTACCAAAAGTGGCTAGAACGGTCTTCACGAACGGTTTTCGCACGGTTTGTCGTATTTGAACCAAAACTCAAGGAACGGACTAGAAACGAGCTAAACATGAGTTTTGGGGCAAACGGGATGACTTGGGTGTTAAGAAAAACTCAAATGCAACTCTTTTCGTACCAAAAGTGGCTAGAACGGTCTTCACGAACGGTTTTCGCACGGTTTGTCGTAACGGAACCAAAACTCCGGAACGGACTAGAAACGAGCTAAACATGAGTTTTGGGGCAAACGGGATGACTTGGGTGTTAAGAAAAACTCAAATGCAACTCTTTTCGTACCAAAAGTGGCTAGAACAGTCTTCACGAACGGTTTTCGCACGGTTTGTCGTAACGAACCAAAACTCAAGAACGGACTAGAAACGAGCTAAACATGAGTTTTGGGGCAAACGGGATGACTTGGGTGTTAAGAAAAACTCAAATGCAACTCTTTTCGTACCAAAAGTGGCTAGAACGGTCTTCACGAACGGTTTTAGCACGGTTTGTCGTAACGAACCAAAACTCCGGGAACGGACTAGAAACGAGCTAAACATGAGTTTTGGGGCAAACGGGATGACTTGGGTGTTAAGAAAAACTCAAATGCAACTCTTTTCGTACCAAAAGTGGCTAGAACGGTCTTCACGAACGGTTTTCGCACGGTTTGTCGTATTTGAACCAAAACTCAAGGAACGGACTAGAAACGAGCTAAACATGAGTTTTGGGGCAAACGGGATGACTTGGGTGTTAAGAAAAACTCAAATGCAACTCTTTTCGTACCAAAAGTGGCTAGAACTATCTTCACGAACGGTTTTCGCACGGTTTGTCGTAACGAACCAAAACTCAAGGAACGGACTAGAAACGAGCTAAACATGAGTTTTGGGGCAAACGGGATGACTTGGGTGTTAAGAAAAACTCAAATGCAACTCTTTTCGTACCAAAAGTGGCTAGAACGGTCTTCACGAACGGTTTTCGCACGGTTTGTCGTATTTGAACCAAAACTCAAGGAACGGACTAGAAACGAGCTAAACATGAGTTTTGGGGCAAACGGGATGACTTGGGTGTTAAGAAAAACTCAAATGCAACTCTTTTCGTACCAAAAGTGGCTAGAACTAGTCTTCACGAACGGTTTTCGCACGGTTTGTCGTAACGGAACCAAAACTCCGAGAACGGACTAGAAACGAGCTAAACATGAGTTTTGGGGCAAACGGGATGACTTGGGTGTTAAGAAAAACTCAAATACAACTCTTTTCGTACCAAAAGTGGCTAGAACGGTCTTCACGAACGGTTTTCGCACACTTTGTCGTATTTGAACCAACACTCAAGGAACGGACTAGAAACGAGCTAAACATGAGTTTTGGGGCAAACGGGATGACTTGGGTGTTAAGAAAAACTCAAATACAACTCTTTTCGTACCAAAAGTGGCTAGAACGGTCTTCACGAACGGTTTTCGCACAGTTTGTCGTATTTGAACCAACACTCAAGGAACGGACTAGAAACGCGCTAAACATGAGTTTTGGGGCAAACGGAATGACTTGGGTGTTAAGAAAAACTCAAATGCAACTCTTTTCGTACCAAAAGTGGCTAGAACAGTCTTCACGAACGGTTTTCGCACGGTTTGTCGTAACGGAACCAAAACTCCGGAACGGACTAGAAACGAGCTAAACATGAGTTTTGGGGCAAACGGGATGACTTGGGTGTTAAGAAAAACTCAAATGCAACTCTTTTCGTACCAAAAGTGGCTAGAACGGTCTTCACGAACGGTTTTCGCACGGTTTGTCGTAACGGAACCAAAACTCCGGAACGGACTAGAAACGAGCTAAACATGAGTTTTGGGGCAAACGGGATGACTTGGGTGTTAA
>JAENPR010002948.1:0-33817 GCA_018135685.1 Themeda triandra | reverse complement strand
TGTCAAGAGCTCATAGGACACGCACGAACCGGGCCGTGCGGTAGCATAGTCGTGTGTGCAAATATGGCGCTCTAGAGCCGTGGAGCCATGGTTAAGGGCCATTCGGTTCTCAGGGCGGCAACAAACGCCGTGGTGGAGAGGCCAGAGGTGTCAAAATGCCTTAACCATGGTGCATGGGCATGCTTGACTTGGTGCGAGGAGCCATAGGATGCGTTGAACCGACCGTGCGGCAAAGATGGTCGTGTGTGCAAATATGGCGCTCGGGAGCCGTGGAGCCAAGGTTAAGGGCCGTTCGTGCTCTCGAGCGATGGCAAACGCTATGGTAGAGAGGCCGAGGTGTCAAAATGCCTTAACCATGGCGTACGGGCATGCTTGACTCGTGCGAGAGCCATAGGATGCGTTGAACCGACCGTGCGGCAAAGATGGTCGTGTGTGCAAATATGGCGCTTTGGAGCCGTGAGCCATGGTTAAGGGCCCTTCGTGCTCTCGGGTGATGGAAAACTCTATGGTGGAGAGGTGAGAGGCATCAAAATGGCTTAACCATGGCGTACGGGCGTGCTTGACCCGGTGCCGAGAGCCGTAGGATGCACAGATCCGGCCGTGCGCGGCAAAGACAACCGTGTGTGCAATTATGGATGTTCGAGTCGTGGAGCTATAGTTAAGGGCCGTTCGGCTCTCGGTGATGACAAACATTGTGGTGGTGAGGCCAGAGGCATCAAAACGCCTTAACCATGGCATACGGTCATGCTTGACCTAGTGTCGAGAGCTATAGGACACGCAGAACCGGGCCGTGCGGTAGCATAGTCGTGTGTGCAAATATGGCGCTTCTAGAGCCGTGGAGCCATGGTTAAGGGCCATTCGGGTCTCAGGGCGGCAACAAACGCCGTGGTGGAGAGGCCAAAGGTGTCAAAATGCCTTAACCATGGTGCATGGGCGTGCTTGACTTGGTGCGAGGAGCCGTAGGATGCGCAGGAACCGACCGTGCGGCAAAGAAAGTCGTGTGTGCAAATATGGCGCTTCGGAGCCGTGGAGCCGAGGTTAAGGGCCGTTCGTGCTCTCGAGCGATGGCAAACGCTATGGTAGAGAGGCCGAGGTGTCAAAATGCCTTAACCATGGCGTACGGGCATGCTTGACTCAGTGCCGGAGCCATAGGATGCGTTGGAACCGACCATGCGGCAAAGATGGTCGTGTGTGCAAATATGGCAGCTTTAGCCGTGGAGCCATGGTTAAGGGCCCTTCGTGCTCTCGGTGATGGAAAACTCTATGGTGGAGAGGTGAGAGGCATCAAAATGGCTTAACCATGGCGTACGGGCGTGCTTGAACCGGTGCCGAGAGCCGTAGGATGCACAGATCCGGCCGTGCGCAAAGACAACCGTGTGTGCAATTATGGATGTTCGAGTCGTGGAGCTATAGTTAAGGGCCGTTCGGGCTCTCGGTGATGACAAACATTGTGGTGGTGAGGCCAGAGGTGTCAAAACGCCTTAACCATGGCATACGGTCATGCTTGACCTAGTGTCGAGAGCTATAGGACACGCAGGAACCGGGCCGTGCGGTAGCATAGTCGTGTGTGCAAATATGGCGCTTCTAGAGCCGTGGAGCCATGGTTAAGGGCCATTCGGGTTCTTGGGCGGCAACAAATGCTGTGGTGGAGAGGCCAAAGGTGTCAAAATGCCTTAACCATGGTGCATGGGCGTGCTTGACTTGGTGCGAGGAGCCGTAGGATGCGCAGGAACCGCCGTGCGGCAAAGAAAGTCGTGTGTGCAAATATGGCGCTTCGAGCCGTGGAGCCGAGGTTAAGGCCGTTCGTGCTCTCGAGTGATGGCAAACGCTATGGTAGAGAGGCCAGAGGTGTCAAAATGCCTTAACCATGGCGTACGGCATGCTTGACTCGAGCCGGAGCCATAAAATGCGTTTGAACCGACCGTGCGGCAAAGATGGTCGAGTGTGCAAATATGGCGCTTTGGAGCCGTGGAGGCATGGTTAAGGGCCCTTCGTGCTCTCGTGATGGAAAACTCTATGGTGGAGAGGTGAGAGGCATCAAAATGGCTTAACCATGGCGTACGGCGTGCTTGACCCGGTGCCGAGAGCCATAGGATGCACAGATCCGGCCGTGCGCAAAGACAAGCCGTGTGTGCAATTATGGATGTTCGAGTCGTGGAGCTATAGTTAAGGGCCGTTCGGCTCTCGGTGATGACAAACATTGTGGTGGTGAGGCCGAGGCATCAAAATGCCTTAACCATGGCATACGGTCATGCTTGACCTAGTGTCAAGAGCCGTAGGACACGCACGAACCGGCCGTGCGGTAGCATATTCGTGTGTGCAAATATGGCAGCTTCTAGAGCCGTGGAGCCATGGTTAAGGGCCATTCGGGTTCTCAGCGGCAACAAACGCCGTGGTGGAGAGGCTAGAGGTGTCAAAATGCCTTAACCATGGCGTATGGGCATGCTTGACTTGGTGCGAGGAGCCATAGGATGCGCAGGAACCGACCGTGCGGGGCAAAGATGGTCGTGTGTGCAAATATGGCGCTTCGGAGCCGTGGAGCCAAGGTTAAGGGCCGTTCGTGCTCTCGAGCGATGGCAAACGCTATGGTAGAGAGGCCGAGGTGTCAAAATGCCTTAACCATGGCGTACAGGCATGCTTGACTCAGAGCCGAGAGCCATAGGATGCGTTGGAACCGACCGTGCGGGCAAAGATGGTCGTGTGTGCAAATATGGCGCTTTGGAGCCGTGAGCCATGGTTAAGGGCCCTTCGTGCTCTCGGTGATGAAAAACTCTATGGTGGAGAGGTGAGAGGCATCAAAATGGCTTAACCATGGCGTACGGGCGTGCTTGACCCGGTGCCGAGAGCCGTAGGATGCACAGATCCGGACCGTGCGGCAAAGACAAATATGTGTGTGCAATTATGGATGTTCTGAGTCGTGGAGCTATAGTTAAGGGCCGTTCGGGCTCTCGGTGATGACAAATATTGTGGTGGTGAGGCCGAGGCATCAAAACGCCTTAACCATGGCATACGGTCATGCTTGACCTAGTGTCGAGAGCTATAGGACACGCACGAACCGGGCCGTGCGGTAGCATAGTCGTGTGTGCAAATATGGCAGCTTCTAGAGCCGTGGAGCCATGGTTAAGGGCCATTCGGGTTCTCAGGGCAATAAACGCTGTGGTGGAGAGGCCAAAGGTGTTAAAATGCCTTAACCATGGTGCATGGGCGTGCTTGACTGGTGCGAGGAGCCGTAGGACGCATAGGAACCGACCGTGCGGCAAAGAAAGTCGTGTGTGCAAATATGGCGCTCTGGAGCCGTGGAGCCGAGGTTAAGGGCCGTTCAGTGCTCTCGAGCGATGACAAACGCTATGGTAGAGAGGCCGAGGTGTCAAAATGCCTTAACCATGGCGTACGGGCTTGCTTGACTCAAGCCGGAGCCATAGGATGCGTTGGAACCGACCATGCGGCAAAGATGGTCGTGTGTGCAAATGTGGCAGCTTTTGGACCGCCGTGGAGCCATGGTTAAGGGCCCTTCGTGCTCTCGGTGATGGAAAACTCTATGGTGGAGAGGTGAGAGGCATCAAAATGGCTTAACCATGGCGTACGGGTGTGCTTGAACCGGTGCCGAGAGCCGTAGGATGCACAGATCCGGCCGTGCGCCAAAGACAAGACGTGTGTGCAATTATGGATGTTCGAGTCGTGGAGCTATAGTTAAGGGCCGTTCGGGCTCTCGGTGATGACAAACATTGTGGTGGTGGGGCCAGAGGTGTCAAAACGCCTTAACCATGGCATACGGTCGTGCTTGACCTAGTGTCGAGAGCTATAGGACACGTGCAGGAACCGGGCCGTGCGGTAGCATAGTCGTGTGTGCAAATATGGCGCTTCTAGAGCGGTGGAGCCATGGTTAAGGGCCATTCGGGTTCTTGGGCGGCAACAAATGCTGTGGTCGAGAGGCCAAAGGTGTTAAAATGCCTTAACCATAGTGCATGGGCGTGCTTGACTTGGTGCGAGGAGCCGTAGGATGCGCATAGGAACCGGCCGTGCGGCAAAGAAAGTCGTGTGTGCAAATATGGCGCTTCCGAGCCGTGGAGCCGAGGTTAAGGCCGTTCGTGCTCTCGAGTGATGGCAAACGCTATGGTAGAGAGGCCAGAGGTGTCAAAATGCCTTAACCATGGCGTACGTGCATGCTTGACTCAGCCGGAGCCATAAATGCGTTGGAACCGACCGTGCGGAAAGATGGTCGAGTGTGCAAATATGGCGCTTTTGGAGCCGTGGAGGCATGGTTAAGGGCCCTTCGTGCTCTCGTGTGATGGAAAACTCTATGGTGGAGAGGTGAGAGGCATCAAAATGGCTTAACCATGGCGTACGGCGTGCTTGACCCGGTGCCGAGAGCCATAGGATGCACAGATCCGACCGTGCAAAAAGACAACCATGTGTGCAATTATGGATGTTCGAGTCGTGGAGCTATAGTTAAGGGCCGTTCGGCTCTCGGGTGATGACAAACATTGTGGTGGTGAGGCCGAGGCATCAAAATGCCTTAACCATGGCATACGGTCATGCTTGACCTAGTGTCAAGAGCCGTAGGACACGCACGAACCGGCCCGGCGGTAGCATATTCGTGTGTGCAAATATGGCGCTTCTAGAGCGGTGGAGCCATGGTTAAGGGCCATTCGGGTTCTCAAAGGCAACAAACGCTGTGGTGGAGAGGCCAAGGTGTCAAAATGCCTTAACCATGTGCATGGGCATGCTTGACTTGGTGCGAGGAGCCGTAGGATGCGTTGGAACCGACCGTGCGGCAAAGAAAAGTCGTGTGTGCAAATATGGCGCTCGGGAGCCGTGGAGCCGAGGTTAAGGGCCGTTCGTGCTCGAGCGATGGCAAACGCTATGGTAGAGAGGCCAGAGGTGTCAAAATGCCTTAACCATGGCGTACGGGCATGCTTGACTCAGAGCCGGAGCCATAGGATGCGTTGGAACCGACCGTGCGGCAAAGATGGTCGAGTGTGCAAATATGGCGCTTTTGGAGCCGTGGAGGCATGGTTAAGGGCCCTTCAGCTCTCGTGATGGAAAACTCTATGGTGGAGAGGTGAGAGGCATCAAAATGGCTTAACCATGGCGTACGGTGCGTGCTTGACCCGTGCCGAGAGCCATAGGGATGCACAGATCCGACCGCCGGCAAAGACACCGTGTGTGTGCAATTATGGATGTTCTGAGTCGTGGAGCTATAGTTAAGGGCCGTTCGGCTCTCGGGTGATGACAAACATTGTGGTGGTGAGGCCAGAGGCATCAAAACGCCTTAACCATGGCATACGGTCATGCTTGACCTAGTGTCAAGAGCTAGGGACACGCACGAACCGGGCCGTGCGGTAGCATATTCGTGTGTGCAAATATGGCGCTTCTAGAGCCGTGGAGCCATGGTTAAGGGCCATTCGGGTTCTCAGGGGCAACAAACGCTGTGGTGGAGAGGCTAGAGGTGTCAAAATGCCTTAACCATGGCGCATGGGCATGCTTGACTTGGTGCGAGGAGCCATAGGATGCGTTGGAACCGACCGGCGGCAAAGATGGTCGTGTGTGCAAATATGGCGCTTCCGGAGCCGTGGAGCCAAGGTTAAGGGCCGTTCGTGCTCTCGAGCGATGGCAAACGCTATGGTAGAGAGGCCGAGGTGTCAAAATGCCTTAACCATGGCGTACGGGCATGCTTGACTCAAGCCGGGAGCCATAGGATGCGTTGAACCGACCGTGCGGCAAAGATGGTCGTGTGTGCAAATATGGCGCTTTTGGAGCCGTGGAGCCATGGTTAAGGGCCCTTCAGCTCTCGGTGATGAAAACTCTCTATGGTGGAGAGGTGAGAGGCATCAAAATGGCTTAACCATGGCGTACGGGTGTGCTTGACCCGGTGCCGAGAGCCGTAGGATGCACAGATCCGGCCGTGCGCAAAGACAACGTGTGTGCAATTATGGATGTTCGAGTCGTGGAGCTATAGTTAAGGGCCGTTCGGGCTCTCGGTGATGACAAATATTGTGGTGGTGAGGCCAGAGGCATCAAAACGCCTTAACCATGGCATACGGTCGTGCTTGACCTAGTGTCGAGAGCTATAGGACATGCAGGAACCGGGCCGTGCGGTAGCATAGTCGTGTGTGCAAATATGGCGCTTCTAGAGCCGGGAGCCATGGTTAAGGGCCATTCGGGTTCTCGGGCGGCAATAAACGCTGTGGTGGAGAGGCCAAAGGTGTTAAAATGCCTTAAACCATGGTGCATGGGCGTGCTTGACTTGGTGCGAGGAGCCGTAGGACGCGGAACCGGCGTGCGGCAAAGAAAGTCGTGTGTGCAAATATGGCGCTTCGGGAGCCGTGGAGCCGAGGTTAAGGGCCGTTCGTGCTCTCGAGCGATGGCACAAACGCTATGGTAGAGAGGCCGAGGTGTCAAAATGCCTTAACCATGGCGTACGGGCTTGCTTGACTCAAGGCCGGAGCCATAGGATGCGTTGAACCGACCATGCGGCAAAGATGGTCGTGTGTGCAAATGTGGCGCTTTTGGAGCCGTGGAGCCATGGTTAAGGGCCCTTCGTGCTCTCGGTGATGGAAAACTCTATGGTGGAGAGGTGAGAGGCATCAAAATGGCTTAACCATGGCGTACGGTGTGCTTGAACCGGTGCCGAGAGCCGTAGGATGCACAGATCCGGCCGTGCGCCAAAGACAACCGTGTGCAATTATGGATGTTCTGAGTCGTGGAGCTATAGTTAAGGGCCGTTCGGGCTCTCGGGTGATGACAAACATTGTGGTGGTGGGGCCGAGGTGTCAAAACGCCTTAACCATGGCATACGGTCGTGCTTGACCTAGTGTCGAGAGCCGTAGGACACGTAGGAACCGGGCCGTGCGGTAGCATAGTCGTGTGTGCAAATATGGCGCTTCTAGAGCGGTGGAGCCATGGTTAAGGGCCATTCGGGTTCTTGGGCGGCAACAAATGCCGTGGTCGAGAGGCCAAAGGTGTCAAAATGCCTTAACCATAGTGCATGGGCGTGCTTGACTTGGTGCGAGGAGCCGTAGGATGCGCAGGAACCGACCGTGCGGCAAAGAAAGTCGTGTGTGCAAATATGGCGCTTCCGAGCCGTGGAGCCGAGGTTAAGTGCCGTTCGTGCTCTCGAGTGATGGCAAACGCTATGGTAGAGAGGCCGAGGTGTCAAAATGCCTTAACCATGGCGTACATGTGCATGCTTGACTCGTGCCGGAGCCATAAAATGCGTTGGAACCGACCGTGCGGCAAAGATGGTCGAGTGTGCAAATATGGCGCTTTGGAGCCGTGGAGGCATGGTTAAGGGCCCTTCGTGCTCTCGTGATGGAAAACTCTATGGTGGAGAGGTGAGAGGCATCAAAATGGCTTAACCATGGCGTACGGTGCGTGCTTGACCCGGTGCCGAGAGCCATAGGATGCACAGATCCGACCGTGCGGCAAAGACAAACAGTGTGTGCAATTATGGATGTTCGAGTCGTGGAGCTATAGTTAAGGGCCGTTCGGCTCTCGGGTGATGACAAACATTGTGGTGGTGAGGCCGAGGCATCAAAATGCCTTAACCATGGCATACGGTCATGCTTGACCTAGTGTCAAGAGCTAGAGGACACGCACGAACCGGGCCGTGGGTAGCATATCGTGTGTGCAAATATGGCGCAAATCTAGAGCCGTGGAGCCATGGTTAAGGGCCATTCAGGTTCTCAGGCGGCAACAAACGCTGTGGTGGAGAGGCTAGAGGTGTCAAAATGCCTTAACCATGGCGTACGGGCATGCTTGACTTGGTGCGAGGAGCCATAGGATGCGTTGGAACCGACCGTGCGGCAAAGATGGTCGTGTGTGCAAATATGGCGCTTCGGAGCCGTGGAGCCAAGGTTAAGGGCCGTTCGTGCTCTCGAGCGATGGCAAACGCTATGGTAGAGAGGCCGAGGTGTCAAAATGCCTTAACCATGGCGTACGGGCATGCTTGACTCAAAGGCCGAGAGCCATAGGATGCGTTGAACCGACCGTGCGGCAAAGATGGTCGTGTGTGCAAATATGGCGCTTTGGAGCCGTGGAGCCATGGTTAAGGGCCCTTCAGTGCTCTCGGTGATGGAAAACTCTATGGTGGAGAGGTGAGAGGCATCAAAATGGCTTAACCATGGCGTACGGGTGTGCTTGACCCGGTGCCGAGAGCCGTAGGATGCACAGATCCGGCCGTGCGCAAAGACAACCGTGTGTGCAATTATGGATGTTCTGAGTCGTGGAGCTATAGTTAAGGGCCGTTCGGGCTCTCGGTGATGACAAACATTGTGGTGGTGGGGCCAGAGGTGTCAAAACGCCTTAACCATGGCATACGGTCGTGCTTGACCTAGTGTCGAGAGCTATAGGACACGCAGGAACCGGGCCGTGCGGTAGCATAGTCGTGTGTGCAAATATGGCGCTCTAGAGCGGTGGAGCCATGGTTAAGGGCCATTCGGGTTCTTGGGCAACAAACAAATGCCGTGGTCGAGAGGCCAAAGGTGTCAAAATGCCTTAACCATGGTGCATGGGCGTGCTTGACTTGGTGCGAGGAGCCGTAGGATGCGCAGGAACCGCCGTGCGGCAAAGAAAAAGTCGTGTGTGCAAATATGGCGCTCGGAGCCGTGGAGCCGAGGTTAAGGCCGTTCGTGCTCTCGAGCGATGGCAAACGCTATGGTAGAGAGGCCAGAGGTGTCAAAATGCCTTAACCATGGCGTACGGCATGCTTGACTTGAGCTCGGGAGCCATAAATGCGTTGGAACCGACCATGCGGCGGCAAAGATGGTCGAGTGTGCAAATATGGCAGCTTTTGGAGCCGTGAGGCATGGTTAAGGGCCCTTCGTGCTCTCGGTGATGGAAAACTCTATGGTGGAGAGGTGAGAGGCATCAAAATGGCTTAACCATGGCGTACATGGCGTGCTTGACCCGGTGCCGAGAGCCATAGGATGCACAGATCCGACCGTGCGCCAAAGACAACAGTGTGTGCAATTATGGATGTTCGAGTCGTGGAGCTATAGTTAAGGGCCGTTCGTGCTCTCGGGTGATGACAAACATTGTGGTGGTGAGGCCAGAGGCATCAAAATGCCTTAACCATGGCATACGGTCATGCTTGACCTAGTGTCAAGAGCCGTAGGACACGCACGAACCGGGCCGTGGGTAGCATATTCGTGTGTGCAAATATGGCAGCTTCTAGAGCCGTGGAGCCATGGTTAAGGGCCATTCAGGTTCTCAGCGGCAACAAACGCTGTGGTGGAGAGGCTAGAGGTGTCAAAATGCCTTAACCATGGCATACGGCATGCTTGACTTGGTGCGAGGAGCCATAGGATGCGTTGAACCGACCGTGCGGGCAAAGATGGTCGTGTGTGCAAATATGGCGCTTCGGAGCCGTGGAGCCAAGGTTAAGGGCCGTTCGTGCTCTCGAGCGATGGCAAACGCTATGGTAGAGAGGCCGAGGTGTCAAAATGCCTTAACCATGGCGTACGGGCATGCTTGACTCAGGCCGGAGCCATAGGATGCGTTGGAACCGACCGTGCGGCAAAGATGGTCGTGTGTGCAAATATGGCAGCTTTGGAGCCGTGGAGCCATGGTTAAGGGCCCTTCAGTGCTCTCGGTGATGAAAACTCTATGGTGGAGAGGTGAGAGGCATCAAAATGGCTTAACCATGGCGTACGGGCGTGCTTGACCCGGTGCCGAGAGCCGTAGGATGCACAGATCCGGCCGTGCGGGGCAAAGACACAGTGTGTGCAATTATGGATGTTCGAGTCGTGGAGCTATAGTTAAGGGCCGTTCGGGCTCTCGGGTGATGACAAATATTGTGGTGGTGAGGCCAGAGGCATCAAAACGCCTTAACCATGGCATACGGTCGTGCTTGACCTAGTGTCGAGAGCTATAGGACATGCAGAACCGGGCCGTGCGGTAGCATAGTCGTGTGTGCAAATATGGCGCTTCTAGAGCCGTGGAGCCATGGTTAAGGGCCATTCGGGTTCTCAGGGCGGTAATAAACGCTGTGGTGGAGAGGCCAAAGGTGTTAAAATGCCTTAACCATGGTGCATGGGCGTGCTTGACTTGGTGCGAGGAGCCGTAGGATGCGCATAGGAACCGACCGTGCGGCAAAGAAAGTCGTGTGTGCAAATATGGCGCCTGGAGCCGTGGAGCCGAGGTTAAGGGCCGTTCGTGCTCTCGAGCGATGGCAAACGCTATGGTAGAGAGGCCGAGGTGTCAAAATGCCTTAACCATGGCGTACGGGCATGCTTGACTCAAAGCCGGAGCCATAGGATGCGTTGAACCGACCATGCGGCAAAGATGGTCGTGTGTGCAAATGTGGCGCTTTTGGAGCCGTGGAGCCATGGTTAAGGGCCCTTCGTGCTCTCGGTGATGGAAAACTCTATGGTGGAGAGGTGAGAGGCATCAAAATGGCTTAACCATGGCGTACGGGTGTGCTTGAACCGGTGCCGAGAGCCGTAGGATGCACAGATCCGGCCGTGCGCCAAAGACAAGCCGTGTGTGCAATTATGGATGTTCTGAGTCGTGGAGCTATAGTTAAGGGCCGTTCGGGCTCTCGGGTGATGACAAACATTGTGGTGGTGGGGCCAGAGGTGTCAAAATGCCTTAACCATGGCATACGGTCGTGCTTGACCTAGTGTCGAGAGCTATAGGACACGCAGGAACCGGGCCGTGCGGTAGCATAGTCGTGTGTGCAAATATGGCGCTTCTAGAGCGGGAGCCATGGTTAAGGGCCATTCGGGTTCTCTGGGCGGCAACAAATGCCGTGGTCGAGAGGCCAAAGGTGTCAAAATGCCTTAACCATGGTGCATGGGCGTGCTTGACTTGGTGCGAGGAGCCGTAGGATGCGCAGGAACCGACCGTGCAAAGAAAAGTCGTGTGTGCAAATATGGCGCTTCGGAGCCGTGGAGCCGAGGTTAAGGGCCGTTCGTGCTCTCGAGCGATGGCAAACGCTATGGTAGAGAGGCCAGAGGTGTCAAAATGCCTTAACCATGGCGTACGGGCATGCTTGACTCAGCCGGGAGCCATAGGATGCGTTGGAACCGACCGTGCGGCAAAGATGGTCGAGTGCAAATATGGCGCTTTTGGAGCCGTGGAGGCATGGTTAAGGGCCCTTCGTGCTCTCGGTGATGGAAAACTCTATGGTGGAGAGGTGAGAGGCATCAAAATGGCTTAACCATGGCGTACGGCGTGCTTGACCCGTGTCGAGAGCCATAGGATGCACAGATCCGACCGTGCGGCGGCAAGACACAGCCGTGTGTGCAATTATGGATGTTCGAGTCGTGGAGCTATAGTTAAGGGCCGTTCGTGCTCTCGGTGATGACAAACATTGTGGTGGTGAGGCCAGAGGCATCAAAACGCCTTAACCATGGCATACGGTCATGCTTGACCTAGTGTCAAGAGCCGTAGGACACGCACGAACCGGGCCGTGCGGTAGCATATTCGTGTGTGCAAATATGGCGCTTCTAGAGCCGTGGAGCCATGGTTAAGGGCCATTCAGTTCTCAAAGCCAACAAACGCTTGGTGGAGGCTAGCCAAAATGCCTTAACCATGGCGTACGGGCATGCTTGACTTGGTGCGAGGAGCCATAGGATGCGTTGGAACCGAAATCGTGTGTGCAAATATGGCGCTCTGGAGCCAAGGTTAAGGGCCGTCAGGCTCTCGAGCGATGGCAAACGCTATGGTAGAGAGGCCGAGGTGTCAAAATGCCTTAACCATGGCGTACGGGCATGCTTGACTCAAAGCCGAGAGCCATAGGATGCGTTGGAACCGACCGTGCGGCAAAGATGGTCGTGTGTGCAAATATGGCGCTTTGGAGCCGTGGAGCCATGGTTAAGGGCCCTTCAGTGCTCTCGGTGATGAAAACTCTATGGTGGAGAGGTGAGAGGCATCAAAATGGCTTAACCATGGCGTACGGCGTGCTTGACCCGGTGCCGAGCCGTAGGATGCACAGATCCGGCCGTGCGGGCAAAGACAAGCCGTGTGTGCAATTATGGATGTTCGAGTCGTGGAGCTATAGTTAAGGGCCGTTCGGGCTCTCGGGTGATGACAAATATTGTGGTGGTGAGGCCGAGGCATCAAAACGCCTTAACCATGGCATACGGTCGTGCTTGACCTAGTGTCGAGAGCTATAGGACATGCAGAACCGGGCCGTGCGGTAGCATAGTCGTGTGTGCAAATATGGCGCTTCTAGAGCCGGGAGCCATGGTTAAGGGCCATTCGGGTTCTCAAGCGGTAATAAACGCTGTGGTGGAGAGGCCAAAGGTGTTAAAATGCCTTAACCATGGTGCATGGGCGTGCTTGACTTGGTGCGAGGAGCCGTAGGACGCATAGGAACCGGCCGTGGGCAAAGAAAGTCGTGTGTGCAAATATGGCGCTTCGGGAGCCGTGGAGCCGAGGTTAAGGGCCGTTCGTGCTCTCGAGCGATGACAAACGCTATGGTAGAGAGGCCAGAGGTGTCAAAATGCCTTAACCATGGCGTACGGGCTTGCTTGACTCGCCCGGAGCCATAGGACGCGTTGGAACCGACCATGCGGCATGGTCGTGTGTGCAAATGTGGCAGCTTTACCGCCGTGGAGCCATGGTTAAGGGCCCTTCAGCTCTCGGGTGATGGAAAACTCTATGGTGGAGAGGTGAGAGGCATCAAAATGGCTTAACCATGGCGTACGGGTGTGCTTGAACCGGTGCCGAGAGCCGTAGGATGCACAGATCCGGCCGTGCGCGCAGACAATGTGTGTGTGCAATTATGGATGTTCTCGAGTCGTGGAGCTATAGTTAAGGGCCGTTCGGGCTCTCGGGTGATGACAAACATTGTGGTGGTGGGGCCAGAGGTGTCAAAACGCCTTAACCATGGCATACGGTCGTGCTTGACCTAGTGTCGAGAGCCGTAGGACACGTAGGAACCGGGCCGTGCGGTAGCATAGTCGTGTGTGCAAATATGGCAGCTCTAGAGCGGTGGAGCCATGGTTAAGGGCCATTCGGGTTCTTGGGCGGCAACAAATGCTGTGGTCGAGAGGCCAAAGGTGTCAAAATGCCTTAACCATAGTGCATGGGCGTGCTTGACTTGGTGCGAGGAGCCGTAGGATGCGCAGGAACCGTCGTGCGGGCAAAGAAAAGTCGTGTGTGCAAATATGGCGCTCGAGCCGTGGAGCCGAGGTTAAGTGCCGTTCGTGCTCTCGAGTGATGGCAAACGCTATGGTAGAGAGGCCGAGGTGTCAAAATGCCTTAACCATGGCGTATGTGCATGCTTGACTCGTGAGCCGGAGCCATAAAATGCGTTGGAACCGACCGTGCGGCAAAGATGGTCGAGTGTGCAAATATGGCAGCTTTTGGAGCCGTGGAGGCATGGTTAAGGGCCCTTCAGTGCTCTCAGTGATGGAAAACTCTATGGTGGAGAGGTGAGAGGCATCAAAATGGCTTAACCATGGCGTACAGTGCGTGCTTGACCCGGTGCCGAGAGCCATAGGATGCACAGATCCGACCGTGCGGCAAAGACAACCGGTGTGTGCAATTATGGATGTTCTGAGTCGTGGAGCTATAGTTAAGGGCCGTTCGTGCTCTCGGGTGATGACAAACATTGTGGTGGTGAGGCCGAGGCATCAAAACGCCTTAACCATGGCATACGGTCATGCTTGACCTAGTGTCAAGAGCTCAGAGGACACGCACGAACCGGGCCGTGCGGTAGCATATTCGTGTGTGCAAATATGGCAGCTCTAGAGCCGTGGAGCCATGGTTAAGGGCCATTCAGTTCTCAGCGGCAACAAACGCTGTGGTGGAGAGGCTAGAGGTGTCAAAATGCCTTAACCATGGCGTACGGGCATGCTTGACTCAAAGTGCCAGGAGCCATAGGATGCGTTGAACCGACCGTGCGGCAAAGATGGTCGTGTGTGCAAATATGGCGCTTCGAGCCGTGGAGCCAAGGTTAAGGGCCGTTCGTGCTCTCGAGCGATGGCAAACGCTATGGTAGAGAGGCCAGAGGTGTCAAAATGCCTTAACCATGGCGTACGGGCATGCTTGACTCAAGCCGAGAGCCATAGGATGCGTTGAACCGACCGTGCGGCAAAAAGATGGTCGTGTGTGCAAATATGGCGCTTTGGCAGCCGTGGAGCCGTGGTTAAGGGCCCTTCGTGCTCTCGGTGATGAAAACTCTATGGTGGAGAGGTGAGAGGCATCAAAATGGCTTAACCATGGCGTACGGGCGTGCTTGACCCGGTGCCGAGAGCCGTAGGATGCACAGATCCGGCCGTGCGGCAAAGACAACCGTGTGTGCAATTATGGATGTTCTGAGTCGTGGAGCTATAGTTAAGGGCCGTTCGGGCTCTCGGGTGATGACAAATATTGTGGTGGTGAGGCCGAGGCGTCAAAATGCCTTAACCATGGCATACGGTCGTGCTTGACCTAGTGTCGAGAGCTATAGGACATGCAGAACCGGCCGTGCGGTAGCATAGTCGTGTGTGCAAATATGGCAGCTTCTAGAGCCGTGGAGCCATGGTTAAGGGCCATTCGGGTTCTCGGCGGTAATAAACGCTGTGGTGGAGAGGCCAAAGGTGTTAAAATGCCTTAACCATGGTGCATGGGCGTGCTTGACTTGGTGCGAGGAGCCGTAGGACGATAGGAACCGGCCGTGCGGCAAAGAAAGTCGTGTGTGCAAATATGGCGCTTCGGAGCCGTGGAGCCGAGGTTAAGGGCCGTTCGTGCTCTCGAGCGACGACAAACGCTATGGTAGAGAGGCCGAGGTGTCAAAATGCCTTAACCATGGCGTACGGGCTTGCTTGACTCAAGGCCGGAGCCATAGGATGCGCAGAACCGACCATGCGGCAAAGATGGTCGTGTGTGCAAATGTGGCAGCTTTTACCGCCGTGGAGCCATGGTTAAGGGCCCTTCGTGCTCTCGGATGGAAAACTCTATGGTGGAGAGGTGAGAGGCATCAAAATGGCTTAACCATGGCGTACGGGTGTGCTTGAACCGGTGCCGAGAGCCGTAGGATGCACAGATCCGGCCGTGCGCCAAAGACAACCGTGTGTGCAATTATGGATGTTCTCGAGTCGTGGAGCTATAGTTAAGGGCCGTTCGGGCTCTCGGTGATGACAAACATTGTGGTGGTGGGGCCAGAGGTGTCAAAACGCCTTAACCATGGCATACGGTCGTGCTTGACCTAGTGTCGAGAGCCGTAGGACACGTAGGAACCGGGCCGTGCGGTAGCATAGTCGTGTGTGCAAATATGGCGCTTCTAGAGCGGTGGAGCCATGGTTAAGGGCCATTCGGGTTCTTGGGCGGCAACAAATGCCGTGGTCGAGAGGCCAGCGGTGTCAAAATGCCTTAACCATAGTGCATGGGCGTGCTTGACTTGGTGCGAGGAGCCGTAGGATGCGCAGGAACCGCCGTGCGGGCAAAGAAAGTCGTGTGTGCAAATATGGCGCTCGAGCCGTGGAGCCGAGGTTAAGTGCCGTTCGTGCTCTCGAGTGATGGCAAACGCTATGGTAGAGAGGCCGAGGTGTCAAAATGCCTTAACCATGGCGTACGTGCATGCTTGACTCGAGCCGGAGCCATAAAATGCGTTGGAACCGACCGTGCGGCAAAGATGGTCGAGTGTGCAAATATGGCAGCTTTTGGAGCCGTGGAGGCATGGTTAAGGGCCCTTCGTGCTCTCGGTGATGGAAAACTCTATGGTGGAGAGGTGAGAGGCATCAAAATGGCTTAACCATGGCGTACGTGCGTGCTTGACCCGGTGCCGAGAGCCATAGGATGCACAGATCCGACCGTGCGGCAAAGACAAGCCGTGTGTGCAATTATGGATGTTCTGAGTCGTGGAGCTATAGTTAAGGGCCGTTCGTGCTCTCGGGTGATGACAAACATTGTGGTGGTGAGGCCAGAGGCATCAAAACGCCTTAACCATGGCATACGGTCATGCTTGACCTAGTGTCAAGAGTCAGTAGGACACGCACGAACCGGGCCGTGCGGTAGCATATTCGTGTGTGCAAATATGGCGCTTCTAGAGCCGTGGAGCCATGGTTAAGGGCCATTCAGGTTCTCAGGCAACAACAAACGCTGTGGTGGAGAGGCTAGAGGTGTCAAAATGCCTTAACCATGGCGTACGGGCATGCTTGACTTGGTGCCAGGAGCCATAGGATGCGTTGAACCGACCGTGCGGGGCAAAGATGGTCGTGTGTGCAAATATGGCGCTTCGGGAGCCGTGGAGCCAAGGTTAAGGGCCGTTCGTGCTCTCGAGCGATGGCAAACGCTATGGTAGAGAGGCCGAGGTGTCAAAATGCCTTAACCATGGCGTACGGGCATGCTTGACTCAAAGCCGAGAGCCATAGGATGCGTTGGAACCGACCGTGCGGCAAAGATGGTCGTGTGTGCAAATATGGCGCTTTTGCAGCCGTGGAGCATGGTTAAGGGCCCTTCAGTGCTCTCGGGTGATGAAAACTCTATGGTGGAGAGGTGAGAGGCATCAAAATGGCTTAACCATGGCGTACGGGCGTGCTTGACCCGGTGCCGAGAGCCGTAGGATGCACAGATCCGGCCGTGCGGGGCAAAGACAACCGTGTGTGCAATTATGGATGTTCGAGTCGTGGAGCTATAGTTAAGGGCCGTTCGGGCTCTCGGGTGATGACAAATATTGTGGTGGTGAGGCCAGAGGCATCAAAATGCCTTAACCATGGCATACGGTCATGCTTGACCTAGTGTCGAGAGCTATAGGACATGCAGGAACCGGGCCGTGCGGTAGCATAGTCGTGTGTGCAAATATGGCGCTTCTAGAGCCGTGGAGCCATGGTTAAGGGCCATTCGGGTTCTCGGGCGGTAATAAACGCTGTGGTGGAGAGGCCAAAGGTGTTAAAATGCCTTAACCATGGTGCATGGGCGTGCTTGACTTGGTGCGAGGAGCCGTAGGACGCGCAGGAACCGCCGTGCGGGCAAAGAAAGTCGTGTGTGCAAATATGGGCTTCGGAGCCGTGGAGCCGAGGTTAAGGGCCGTTCGTGCTCTCGAGCGATGACAAACGCTATGGTAGAGAGGCCGAGGTGTCAAAATGCCTTAACCATGGCGTACGGGCTTGCTTGACTCGCCGGAGCCATAGGATGCGTTGAACCGACCATGCGGCAAAGATGGTCGTGTGTGCAAATGTGGCAGCTTTGGAGCCGTGGAGCCATGGTTAAGGGCCCTTCGTGCTCTCGGTGATGGAAAACTCTATGGTGGAGAGGTGAGAGGCATCAAAATGGCTTAACCATGGCGTACGGTGTGCTTGAACCGGTGCCGAGAGCCGTAGGATGCACAGATCCGCCGTGCGCCAAGACAAGCCGTGTGTGCAATTATGGATGTTCGAGTCGTGGAGCTATAGTTAAGGGCCGTTCGGGCTCTCGGGGTGATGACAAACATTGTGGTGGTGGGGCCAGAGGTGTCAAAACGCCTTAACCATGGCATACGGTCATGCTTGACCTAGTGTCGAGAGCTATAGGACACGTAGGAACCGGCTGTGCGGTAGCATAGTCGTGTGTGCAAATATGGCAGTTCTAGAGCGGTGGAGCCATGGTTAAGGGCCATTCGGGTTCTTGGGCGGCAACAAATGCTGTGGTCGAGAGGCCAGAGGTGTCAAAATGCCTTAACCATAGTGCATGGGCGTGCTTGACTTGGTGCGAGGAGCCGTAGGATGCGCAGGAACCGACGTGCGGCAAAGAAAGTCGTGTGTGCAAATATGGCGCCGGAGCCGTGGAGCCGAGGTTAAGTGCCGTTCAGCTCTCGAGTGATGGCAAACGCTATGGTAGAGAGGCCAGAGGTGTCAAAATGCCTTAACCATGGCGTACATGTGCATGCTTGACTCGTGAGCCGGAGCCATAAAATGCGTTGAACCGACCGTGCGGCAAAGATGGTCGAGTGTGCAAATATGGCAGCTTTGGAGCCGTGGAGGCATGGTTAAGGGCCCTTCGTGCTCTCGGTGATGGAAAACTCTATGGTGGAGAGGTGAGAGGCATCAAAATGGCTTAACCATGGCGTACGTGCGTGCTTGACCCGGTGCCGAGAGCCATAGGATGCACAGATCCGACCGTGCGGGCAAAGACAAGCCGTGTGTGCAATTATGGATGTTCTCGAGTCGTGGAGCTATAGTTAAGGGCCGTTCGTGCTCTCGGTGATGACAAACATTGTGGTGGTGAGGCCGAGGGCATCAAAACGCCTTAACCATGGCATACGGTCATGCTTGACCTAGTGTCAAGAGCTGTAGGACACGCACGAACCGGGCCCGTGCGGTAGCATATTCGTGTGTGCAAATATGGCAGCTCTAGAGCCGTGGAGCCATGGTTAAGGGCCATTCAGGTTCTCAGGGCGGCAACAAACGCCGTGGTGGAGAGGCTAGAGGTGTCAAAATGCCTTAACCATGGCGTACGGGCATGCTTGACTCAAAGTGCGGAGCCATAGGATGCGTTGAACCGACCGTGCGGCAAAGATGGTCGTGTGTGCAAATATGGCGCTCGGGAGCCGTGGAGCCAAGGTTAAGGGCCGTTCGTGCTCTCGAGCGATGGCAAACGCTATGGTAGAGAGGCCGAGGTGTCAAAATGCCTTAACCATGGCGTACGGGCATGCTTGACTCGCCCGAGCCATAGGATGCGTTGGAACCGACCGTGCGGCAAAGATGGTCGTGTGTGCAAATATGGCGCTTTGGCAGCCGTGAGCCATGGTTAAGGGCCCTTCAGCTCTCTCGTGATGAAAACTCTATGGTGGAGAGGTGAGAGGCATCAAAATGGCTTAACCATGGCGTACGGGCGTGCTTGACCCGGTGCCGAGAGCCGTAGGATGCACAGATCCGGCCGTGCGGCAAAGACAAGCCGTGTGTGCAATTATGGATGTTCTCGAGTCGTGGAGCTATAGTTAAGGGCCGTTCGGGCTCTCGGTGATGACAAATATTGTGGTGGTGAGGCCAGAGGCGTCAAAACGCCTTAACCATGGCATACGGTCGTGCTTGACCTAGTGTCGAGAGCTATAGGACATGCAGGAACCGGGCCGTGCGGTAGCATAGTCGTGTGTGCAAATATGGCGCTTCTAGAGCCGTGGAGCCATGGTTAAGGGCCATTCGGGTTCTCGGCGGTAATAAACGCTGTGGTGGAGAGGCCAAAGGTGTTAAAACGCTTAACCATGGTGCATGGGCGTGCTTGACTTGGTGCGAGGAGCCGTAGGACGCATAGGAACCGCCGTGCGGCAAAGAAAGTCGTGTGTGCAAATATGGCGCTTCGAGCCGTGGAGCCGAGGTTAAGGGCCGTTCGCTCTCGAGCGATGACAAACGCTATGGTAGAGAGGCCGAGGTGTCAAAATGCCTTAACCATGGCGTACGGGCTTGCTTGACTCGCCGGAGCCATAGGACGCGTTGGAACCGACCATGCGGCAAAGATGGTCGTGTGTGCAAATGTGGCAGCTTTTACCGCCGTGGAGCCATGGTTAAGGGCCCTTCGTGCTCTCGGTGATGGAAAACTCTATGGTGGAGAGGTGAGAGGCATCAAAATGGCTTAACCATGGCGTACGGGTGTGCTTGAACCGGTGCCGAGAGCCGTAGGATGCACAGATCCGGCCGTGCGCCAAAGACAAGCCGTGTGTGCAATTATGGATGTTCTTGAGTCGTGGAGCTATAGTTAAGGGCCGTTCGGGCTCTCGGGTGATGACAAACATTGTGGTGGTGGGGCCAGAGGTGTCAAAATGCCTTAACCATGGCATACGGTCGTGCTTGACCTAGTGTCGAGAGCCGTAGGACACGTAGGAACCGGGCCGTGCGGTAGCATAGTCGTGTGTGCAAATATGGCAGCTTCTAGAGCGGTGGAGCCATGGTTAAGGGCCATTCGGGTTCTTGGGCGGCAACAAATGCTGTGGTCGAGAGGCCAAAGGTGTCAAAATGCCTTAACCATAGTGCATGGGCGTGCTTGACTTGGTGCGAGGAGCCGTAGGATGCGCAGGAACCGCCGTGGCGGCAAAGAAAGTCGTGTGTGCAAATATGGCGCTCGGAGCCGTGGAGCCGAGGTTAAGTGCCGTTCGCTCTCGAGTGATGGCAAACGCTATGGTAGAGAGGCCGAGGTGTCAAAATGCCTTAACCATGGCGTACGTGCATGCTTGACTCGCCGGAGCCATAAATGCGTTGGAACCGACCGGCGGCAAAGATGGTCGAGTGTGCAAATATGGCAGTTTTGGAGCCGTGGAGGCATGGTTAAGGGCCCTTCGTGCTCTCGTGTGATGGAAAACTCTATGGTGGAGAGGTGAGAGGCATCAAAATGGCTTAACCATGGCGTACATGGCGTGCTTGACCCGGTGCCGAGAGCCATAGGATGCACAGATCCGACCGTGCGGCAAAGACAACCGTGTGTGCAATTATGGATGTTCGAGTCGTGGAGCTATAGTTAAGGGCCGTTCGTGCTCTCGGTGATGACAAACATTGTGGTGGTGAGGCCAGAGGCATCAAAACGCCTTAACCATGGCATACGGTCATGCTTGACCTAGTGTCAAGAGCTCAGAGGACACGCACGAACCGGCCGGCGGTAGCATATTCGTGTGTGCAAATATGGCGCTTCTAGAGCCGTGGAGCCATGGTTAAGGGCCATTCAGTTCTCAGGCGGCAACAAACGCTGTGGTGGAGAGGCTAGAGGTGTCAAAATGCCTTAACCATGGCGTACGGGCATGCTTGACTCAAGTGCCAGGAGCCATAGGATGCGTTGAACCGACCGTGCGGCAAAGATGGTCGTGTGTGCAAATATGGCGCTTCGGGAGCCGTGGAGCCAAGGTTAAGGGCCGTTCGTGCTCTCGAGCGATGGCAAACGCTATGGTAGAGAGGCCGAGGTGTCAAAATGCCTTAACCATGGCGTACGGGCATGCTTGACTCAAGCCGAGAGCCATAGGATGCGTTGGAACCGACCGTGCGGGCAAAGATGGTCGTGTGTGCAAATATGGCGCTTTTGGAGCCGTGGAGCCATGGTTAAGGGCCCTTCGTGCTCTCGGGTGATGAAAACTCTATGGTGGAGAGGTGAGAGGCATCAAAATGGCTTAACCATGGCGTACGGGCGTGCTTGACCCGGTGCCGAGAGCCGTAGGATGCACAGATCCGGCCGTGCGGCAAAGACAACAACCGTGTGTGTGCAATTATGGATGTTCGAGTCGTGGAGCTATAGTTAAGGGCCGTTCGGGCTCTCGGGTGATGACAAATATTGTGGTGGTGAGGCCAGAGGCATCAAAATGCCTTAACCATGGCATACGGTCGTGCTTGACCTAGTGTCGAGAGCTATAGGACATGCAGGAACCGGGCCGTGCGGTAGCATAGTCGTGTGTGCAAATATGGCGCTTCTAGAGCCGTGGAGCCATGGTTAAGGGCCATTCGGGTTCTCGGGGTAATAAACGCTGTGGTGGAGAGGCCAAAGGTGTTAAAATGCCTTAACCATGGTGCATGGGCGTGCTTGACTTGGTGCGAGGAGCCGTAGGACGCATAGGAACCGCCGTGCGGGGGGCAAAGAAAGTCGTGTGTGCAAATATGGCGCTTCGGAGCCGTGGAGCCGAGGTTAAGGGCCGTTCGTGCTCTCGAGCGATGACAAACGCTATGGTAGAGAGGCCGAGGTGTCAAAATGCCTTAACCATGGCGTACGGGCTTGCTTGACTCGCCGGAGCCATAGGACGCGTTGAAACCGACCATGCGGCAAAGATGGTCGTGTGTGCAAATGTGGCGCTTTTGGACCGCCGTGGAGCCATGGTTAAGGGCCCTTCGTGCTCTCGGTGATGGAAAACTCTATGGTGGAGAGGTGAGAGGCATCAAAATGGCTTAACCATGGCGTACGGGTGTGCTTGAACCGGTGCCGAGAGCCGTAGGATGCACAGATCCGGCCGTGCGCAAAGACAAGCCAGTGTGTGCAATTATGGATGTTCGAGTCGTGGAGCTATAGTTAAGGGCCGTTCGGGCTCTCGGTGATGACAAACATTGTGGTGGTGGGGCCAGAGGGTGTCAAAACGCCTTAACCATGGCATACGGTCGTGCTTGACCTAGTGTCGAGAGCCGTAGGACACGTAGGAACCGGGCCGTGCGGTAGCATAGTCGTGTGTGCAAATATGGCGCTCTAGAGCGGTGGAGCCATGGTTAAGGGCCATTCGGGTTCTTGGGCGGCAACAAATGCTGTGGTCGAGAGGCCAAAGGTGTGTCAAAATGCCTTAACCATAGTGCATGGGCGTGCTTGACTTGGTGCGAGGAGCCGTAGGATGCGCAGGAACCGGCCGTGCGGCAAAGAAGAAAGTCGTGTGTGCAAATATGGCGCTTCCGGGAGCCGTGGAGCCGAGGTTAAGTGCCGTTCGTGCTCTCGAGTGATGGCAAACGCTATGGTAGAGAGGCCGAGGTGTCAAAATGCCTTAACCATGGCGTACATGTGCATGCTTGACTCGTAGCCGGAGCCATAAAATGCGTTGGAACCGACCGTGCGGCAAAGATGGTCGAGTGTGCAAATATGGCAGTTTTGGAGCCGTGGAGGCATGGTTAAGGGCCCTTCGTGCTCTCGTGTGATGGAAAACTCTATGGTGGAGAGGTGAGAGGCATCAAAATGGCTTAACCATGGCGTACGGCGTGCTTGACCCGGTGCCGAGAGCCATAGGATGCACAGATCCGACCGTGCGGCAAAGACAACCGTGTGTGCAATTATGGATGTTCGAGTCGTGGAGCTATAGTTAAGGGCCGTTCGGCTCTCGGTGATGACAAACATTGTGGTGGTGAGGCCAGAGGCATCAAAACGCCTTAACCATGGCATACGGTCATGCTTGACCTAGTGTCAAGAGCTGTAGGACACGCACGAACCGGGCCGTGCGGTAGCATATTCGTGTGTGCAAATATGGCGCTTCTAGAGCCGTGGAGCCATGGTTAAGGGCCATTCAGTTCTCAGCGGCAACAAACGCTGTGGTGGAGAGGCTAGAGGTGTCAAAATGCCTTAACCATGGCGTACGGGCATGCTTGACTTGGTGCCGGAGCCATAGGATGCGTTGGAACCGACCGTGCGGCAAAGATGGTCGTGTGTGCAAATATGGCGCTCGGGAGCCGTGGAGCCAAGGTTAAGGGCCGTTCGTGCTCTCGAGCGATGGCAAACGCTATGGTAGAGAGGCCGAGGTGTCAAAATGCCTTAACCATGGCGTACGGGCATGCTTGACTCAAAGCCGAGAGCCATAGGATGCGTTGAACCGACCGTGCGGCAAAGATGGTCGTGTGTGCAAATATGGCGCTTTGGAGCCGTGGAGCCATGGTTAAGGGCCCTTCGTGCTCTCGGGTGATGAAAACTCTATGGTGGAGAGGTGAGAGGCATCAAAATGGCTTAACCATGGCGTACGGGCGTGCTTGACCCGGTGCCGAGAGCCGTAGGATGCACAGATCCGGCCGTGCGGCAAAGACAACGTGTGTGCAATTATGGATGTTCTGGAGTCGTGGAGCTATAGTTAAGGGCCGTTCGGGCTCTCGGGTGATGACAAATATTGTGGTGGTGAGGCCAGAGGCGTCAAAATGCCTTAACCATGGCATACGGTCGTGCTTGACCTAGTGTCGAGAGCTATAGGACATGCAGGAACCGGCCGTGCGGCAGCATAGTCGTGTGTGCAAATATGGCAGTTCTAGAGCCGTGGAGCCATGGTTAAGGGCCATTCGGGTTCTCGGGCGGTAATAAACGCTGTGGTGGAGAGGCCAAAGGTGTTAAAATGCCTTAACCATGGTGCATGGGCGTGCTTGACTTGGTGCGAGGAGCCGTAGGACGCATAGGAACCGGCCGTGCGGGCAAAGAAAGTCGTGTGTGCAAATATGGCGCTTCCGGGAGCCGTGGAGCCGAGGTTAAGGGCCGTTCGTGCTCTCGAGCGATGACAAACGCTATGGTAGAGAGGCCGAGGTGTCAAAATGCCTTAACCATGGCGTACGGGCTTGCTTGACTCGCCGGAGCCATAGGACGCGTTGAACCGACCATGCGGCAAAGATGGTCGTGTGTGCAAATGTGGCGCTTTACCGCCGTGGAGCCATGGTTAAGGGCCCTTCGTGCTCTCGGTGATGGAAAACTCTATGGTGGAGAGGTGAGAGGCATCAAAATGGCTTAACCATGGCGTACGGGTGTGCTTGAACCGGTGCCGAGAGCCGTAGGATGCACAGGATCCGGCCGTGCGCCAAAGACAAGCCGTGTGTGCAATTATGGATGTTCTGAGTCGTGGAGCTATAGTTAAGGGCCGTTCGGGCTCTCGGGTGATGACAAACATTGTGGTGGTGGGGCCAGAGGTGTCAAAACGCCTTAACCATGGCATACGGTCGTGCTTGACCTAGTGTCGAGAGCCGTAGGACACGTAGGAACCGGGCCGTGCGGTAGCATAGAGTGCATACATGACCACCGTACTTACAAAATCGGCTATTGAAGAATCGATTATTGAAAGATGTTCATGCACGAACGGCCGATCATCACATTTGGAGACATATATGCATATACGTGACTATGTATGTCCGTTTGAGGCATCGTGGACATGGCCGTTGAGGAAAAGAAGGAATATTTTATTTGAAGGCAAGCAAACAAGATGATATATGCCACGGGATCATTGCCGTATGCAATACTACTATAGAAGAGTTTTGTCTATCTCGGGACTTTACAAAGTGTTTATTTGAAGATATAGAGTCCGGATGTAAGTCAAGGAGGGAGCAGAGATGCATGCGTATCTCGGCTATTAATTGACGTGATAAGGACGCAAGATCCAAGCACACGTATACGTGCATCCGCACGTGCATCCGTATATAGTTTGGCCTGTGCATGCATATGGCCAAACTAATTAAGGGATATTTTATTTGGATGGCCAAGTGCACGTATCAATGATGTGTATATGGCAGGGAGATATACGTACAAAGCCTTTGCCGATCGAGCCAGACACGAAAGGAAAGACACGACGGCCGTAGAGAAACTTTGCTAGCAAGGATTCTAGAAAAGGAATAAGAGTCCATGTATCTTAGTATTACCTTTTATTTAGATATTTTCTCGTACGTAGCTTGTCAAGGGGGTTATTAGTTCGTCTATAAATACGCACTCGGCCATTGTAAAAGATGTTCACAACCAAATCAATACAACCGGCTACGCGCCACCCTTCGAGTCCTTTAGTCGTGTCGTCGAGTTCTTCGAGAGGGCCAATCGATCCGTCGACCTCCGTAAGTCCCGCAACCTTGTTATCATGTCTAGTATCGTGCGGCGGATTTAGATGTGATGCAAGTAGTCTCATCCGTTTTGCTTAGTATCGTGCGGCGGATTTAAGCTTAATGATGGGAAGTTTTTGCTTGTGCCTTGTATCGTATGTTGGATTAAGACATGAGTAAAGATAGTTATCGGCTCTTTTAGATTTGGCAAGATCTAATAGATTCATTAAGTTATCACGTGTTGCATGCTTTATTTAATGTTTAATTATTTGCAACACTCTTTTGCCCAATCTAGATTGATACTCTTTCGGCTTGTTGATCGTTCCTTTCATGCTTATTCAATATCGAGTAGATCAAGCTCATATAGCCGAATTAGATCGATCTAGATTGTTACATGTTGCGGGTTCATTCACGTTATATGTAGATAAGCCTTGACAGACCGGGTACCGTGCGGCGATGTGTCTTTGGGTTACTCTAGAGCTAGTCATCCGGTGGACTAGAGATCGGTTTAATCGATAGGCTCCTTTTACATGTTGCTTGTTTGTTCCTTCTTCATGGACCCCGATTCGGCAATCTTGCCGATACGGTTATGCTTATACATGTAGCAAGTATCTATAGATCTGTTAGATAATTATATGCTTTTAGCTCTTTATTGCTAGATTGTATCATGCGGTGGATTGATCTAGTAGCAAGGAGTGGTGTAAATTCATAGTGAGTGGTATCATGCGGTGGATTAGCTTGCTTGGGTTTATGCTCGACGGGTTTATGAAGGCTAGACGTGCGGCGACTAGTTGGAGTAGCCTATGCATGTGTTGTTTAGTAGATTTATATTTATAAGTTACTTATTCTTAATTTTTAGTGCTTGATGATGCTTTAAACATGAGATGTAGTTTGATATGCTTTAATGATCTAATCTTGTTCAAACATGTCTTCATTTACCGTATTCGGCTAGTTTGTTCTCATTTACATCGCTTATGTTACTTTAGCCGAATGAACCGCATCCTATTGCGTATAGCTTCCATAGCTATGTGTCGTCGTAAGTGGCTTCGGGCCGTAAAGATGGAACCGCCCTCGGTCTCACCCAAAGACGTTCCAGCTTATGATCTTACCGTTTTATCCCTTGTCGATTTCCGTGTCAAATCGACCGGCACGCCACCGGATTCGACGCCCGGCACCCGATTGAAGCTAGGCTTTCCGCTTGCCGTGTGTGAGACGCAGGTGGTCACATTTTGCGTCAACACATAGTCGTGTGTGCAAATATGGCAGCCTCTAGAGCGGAGCCATGGTTAAGGGCCATTCGGGTTCTTGGGCGGCAACAAATGCCGTGGGTCGAGAGGCTACGGTGTCAAAACGCCTTAACCATAGTGTATGGGCGTGCTTGACTTGGTGCGAGGAGCCGTAGGATGCGCAGGAACCGGCCGTGCATGGCAAAGAAAGTCGTGTGTGCAAATATGGCGCTCGGGAGCCGTGGAGCCGAGGTCAAGTGCCGTTCGTGCTCTCGAGTGATGGCAAACGCTATGGTAGAGAGCCAGAGGTGTCAAAATGCCTTAACCATGGCGTATGCATGCTTGACTCCGTAGCACGGAGCCATAAAATGCGTTGAACCGACCATGCGGCAAAGATGGTCGAGTGTGCAAATATGGCAGTTTTGGAGCCGTGGAGTCAGGGTTAAGGGCCCTACGTGCTCTCGGGTGATGAAAAACTCTATGGCGAGAGGTGAGAGGCATCAAAATGGCTTAACCATGGCGTACGGCGTGCTTGACCCGTGCCGAGAGCCGTAGGATGCACAGATCCGGCACGGCGGCAAAAGACAATGTGTGTGCAATTATGGATGTTCGGAGTCGTGAGCTATAGTTAAGGGCCGTTCGGCTCGGGAGATGACAAATATTGTGGTGGTGAGGCCGAGGCGCCAAAACACCTTAACCATGGCATATGGTCGTGCTTGACCTAGTGTCGAGAGCTATAGGACATGCAGAACCGGGCCGTGCGGTAGCATAGTCGTGTGTGCAAATATGGCAGCTTCTAGAGTCATGGAGCAATGGTTAAGGGCCATTCGGGTTCTCGGTAATAAACGCCGTGGTGGAGAGTCCAAAGGTGTTAAAACGCCTTAACCATGGTGCATGGGCGTGCTTGACTTGGTGCGAGGAGCCGTAGGACGATAGGAACCGCCGTGCGGGGCAAAGAAAGTCGTGTGTGCAAATATGGCAGTTCCGGAGCCGTGGAGCCGAGGTTAAGGGCCGTTCGTGCTCTCGAGCGACGACAAACACTATGGTAGAGAGGCCGAGGTGTCAAAATGCCTTAACCATGGTGTACGGGCTTGCTTGACTCAGCGCCGGAGCCATAGGACGCGTTGGAACCGACCATGCGGCAAAGATGGTCGTGTGTGCAAATGTGGCAGTTTTACCGTCGTGGAGCCATGGTTAAGGGCCCTTCAAAGCTCTCGGGTGATGGAAAACTCTATGGTGGAGAGGTGAGAGGCATCAAAATGGCTTAACCATGGCGTACGGGTGTGCTTGAACCGGTGCCGAGAGCCGTAGGATGCACAGATCCGGCCGTGCGCCGCACATTCGTCATGTGTGCAATTATGGATGTTCTCGGAGTCGTGGAGCTATAGTTAAGGGCCGTTCTTGCTCTCTGGTGATGACAAACATTGTGGTGGTGGGGCTAGAGGTGTCAAAATGCCTTAACCATGGCATACTGGCCGTGCTTGACCTAGTGTCGAGCCGTAAGACACATAGGAACCGGCCCATGCGGTAGCATAGTCGTGTGTGCAAATATGACAGTTCTAGAGCGGTGGAGCCATGGTTAAGGGCCATTCGGGTTCTTGGGCGGCAACAAATGCTATGGTCGAGAGGCTGGGTGCCAAAACGCCTTAACCATAGTGCATGGGCGTGCTTGACTTGGTGCGAGGAGCCGTAGGATGTGCAGAACCGCCGTGTGGCAAAGAAAAGTCGTGTGTGCAAATGTGGCGCTTCGAGCCGTGGAGCCGAGGTTAAGTGCCGTTCGTGCTCTCGAGTGATGGCAAACGCTATGGTACAGAGGCCGAGGTGTCAAAATGCCTTAAGCATGGCGTAAAGACATGCTTGACTCGTGAGCCGGAGCCATAAAATGCGTTGGAACCGACCGTGCTAAGCAAAGATGGGTCGAGTGTGCAAATATGGCGCTTTGGAGCCGTGGAGGCATGGTTAAGGGCCCTTCGTGCTCGTGTGATGGAAAACTCTATGGTGGAGAGGTGAGAGGCATCAAAATGGCTTAACCATGGCGTACATGTGCGTGCTTGACCCGGTGCCGAGAGCCATAGGATGCATGATCCGACCGTGCGGCAAAGACAGCCGTGTGTGCAATTATGGATGTTCGAGTCATGGAGCTGTAGTTAAGGGCCGTTCAGCTCTCGGTGATGACAAACATTGTGGTGGTGAGGCCAGAGGCATCAAAATGCCTTAACCATGGCATACGGTCATGCTTGACCTAGTGTCAAGAGCCGTAGGACACGCACGAACCGGGCTGGCGGTAGCATATTCGTGTGTGCAAATATGGCGCTTCTAGAGTCGGAGCCATGGTTAAGGGCCATTCGTGTTCTCAAAGCGGCAAACGCTGTGGTGGAGAGGCTAGAGGTGTCAAAATGCCTTAACCATGGTGTACGGCCATGCTTGACTCCTGGCCAGAGCCATAGGATGCGCAGAACCGTCGTGCGCAAAGTGTCGTGTGTGCAAATATGGCAGTTCCGTGAGCCATGGAGCCGAGGTTAAGTGCCGCTCAGTGCCTCGAGTGACGGCAAATGCTATGGTAGAGAGGCCGAGGTGTCAAAATGCCTTAACCATGGCGGCCGGCATGCTTGACTCCGCCGAGAGCCATAGGATGCGTTGGAACCGACCGTGCTAAGGCAAAGATGGTCGAGTGTGCAAATATGGGCGCTTTGGAGCCGTGAGCCGTGGTTAAGGGTCCTTCGTGCTCTCAGTGATGGATAACTCTATGGTGGAGAGGTGAGAGGCATCAAAATGGCTTAACCATGGCGTACGGCGTGCTTGACCCTGCCGAGCCGTAGGATGCACAGATCCAACAGGCAAGCAAAGACAAGCCGTGTGTGCAAATATGGAAGTTCGAGTCGTGAAGCTATAGTTAAGGGCCGTCGGGCTCGGGTGATGACAAACATTGTGGTGGTGAGGCCAGAGGCATCAAAATGCCTTAACCATGGCATACTGGCCATGCTTGACCGAAAGGTCACAATGGCTAGAGTGTGAATAGCCTAATAAAAATTCTAGCAATAAAACTAGACAACCCAATTAGATAGCAAGGCGAAAGTGCAACGCAAGTGCTTCGACTACTCTATGCAAAAGCCGTCCTACCATGCAAGGCTACTCAATTAAATTGCACGCACAACAACTATGGATCAAGCTACACAATGTCTGCCTCACCGAAACCAACCAAGCAATTCTACCCACGGATTTAAGCTACACAAAGAGTGGTTCCCGACCGACCACAACAAGCAATTCTACCTTGCGGAAAGTAAAGAGATGATCGAATGTTATACCGCCGCGAAAAGTAGAAGATAGCCAATCACCGTGTAGAAGCCAATCACCTAGAGAGCTCAAGCACAAGCACAAGGAGGTCGGGCCTCTAATCACGAATCAACACAATGATTTTTTACCGAGGTTCACTTGCTTCCCTAAGAAGCTACTCCTCGTTGTGGCGATACACTTGCTCGGGTGAGTTGCCCGCTCAATTGGCTCAAGGCCAAAGACCCCAATGGGGAGCCGCAATCTCCACACAAGACAAGGATCCACAAGCCACGAGCAATCCACTAGAGTATCCTTTCGCGAACTCCCGTGGGAAAGGATCAAGAACCCCCACAAGAACCCTAAGTGCGGCCTCGAACAATCACTCAAGTCGAGCTCAACTACCACCCGCCGTCCAAACCGTCTACGGTGACGGAATCACCGAAGAGTAACAAGAACTACGCCTCACTCGATGAACAAGTGCCTCTAGATGCAACTCAATGCAAATCACTTGTTCTCACTCAAATCTCTCTCAAGATTAGCAAAGGAATCAAAGAGATGAGTGAGGAGTGTCTCTCTTGCTCAAAGTATGCTCAAGTGTGTAGAAATGGCGAAGAGAGAGCCCCAAGCCGCCAACCTCTATTTATAGACCCAAGGTCGAACAGAGCTGTTGCCCTGGCCGTGCTCGAAGGCGGCCGGGCCAAATGGGCGGGACGCTGGGCCCGCCGCTCACCGGCCGCGCCGCCGGGCCGACCGTTGGAGTTTGAAGAGGCCACGTCATCAAGCGCCGGACGATCACCGTTGATCCGGCCAAATCGCGCCGTCGCGCGCTGGCCGCGCGAGCGTCCAACGGTGAGCTACGCACGAGCGCGCGAGCGTAAAGTGCCGGTCGGCGTTCGGCCGCGCGGACGCGTCCCGCCCCGCTGTGCCCAAGGCTCCGGCGCCGTTCGCTCGGCGCCTCGTGACTTGTCACCTTCTCGTTGATCTTCGATGTCGCGCTGTCGATCCGATCTCCAAACCACTTGTCCAAGGTGCTAACTCCACGTAGTAGATCACTTCTCAAGCACCGGAGTTAGCGTATCTTCTCAAGATCATGTCGACAAGTGTTAGCTCTCTAGTTAGCCTCTCATGCATCATGCAAAGTCACAACTAGAGGGCACTTAGGACCACGAATGAACCGAGGAAACCCCTCTTGATAGTCGGTTATTGATCCTAAATGTGGTCACACTCGCTAAGTGTCTCGACCACTAAACCGGAAAGCCCTATCAAGTATACCTTCGCCTTGATCTACATGGGCCTCCATCGGAGCTCCATCATCCACCGTCACGTTGCTATGTGTCTAACCACACTTAGAGCAAAGCATTAGCAACGTTGAGTGTCATTAATTACCAAAACCAAACCGGAGCTTTCGCCTCCCCTTTTTGGTAATTGATGACAACCCCTTCACAAACTCACAAAGATATGGAAAAGAATTCAATATGAAATTGAATTGCTTGCCCAAGACATTTTGATTATGAATCTTGGATTAGACAAGCATTTCAATTCCTAGTTTTGGTAGCTATTCCCCACATGTGTGCATCAAATGTTTGGTCGATTTTCAAGCACACATGCATAGATGAAACTTTTGTGAGAGTTACCACAACCAAAATGGTACTAAGGTTTATAGAATTGACCTTTGAAGCGTGATACCAATCGGAGCGCGATAATAAACCTTCCTTAGCACCATGGGAATCTAGACATTCATCAAAACTCAAGATACCTCATGAGATCACATTATAAGTAAGGTACTTGAACACGAGAAACTCTATGTCTAGAAACCACCTACGCATGCTAGTACTTCACTTCATCAATCAAGTCTTATACTAGCAATACACCAAACAAGCATGAATATTGAATTTAGCTTGTAATGCTCCATATCATCATGAATGCACACACAATATGCAACAAATAGGGCTATGAGCTTGCTCCCTATTCAGGTGCTCATGGTTGGGTCATATCATAAAAATTGATCCCCTTCCACGCTTGTGACTTACTTCTCCCTAGGTGTAAACTTCTCCCCCTAGGTGTATACTTTCTTCTCCCCCTTTGTCATCAATGACCAAGAAGGGTGCATAAGATGAGAGAAACAAGTCAATCAACTATGGCCAAATCTAAACCACATGCCTAGAAAATGTATCTCTTTGAACCAAGGGCAAGCTTCTTCACACCTCATAAGAATAAGGGTTATCTTGACCATGTTGAGATACACATCATGAGCAAGTGCTAAAGATTCAACACTAGGTTTACAAGCTCACAAACAAGTCATATGCCACCACTAGATCAAATCAAGCATAGAAACAATAGTGGTGCCATATATCCTTCAAATTCATTTGATTTGCAAATGAATGAGCCCAGCAAGATGCACATGTATATGTCTACACAACTAGCAACTAGATGCATGAAATGCAACAACCAACTTTACCTCGTTTATGTTGGAGGAGAGGCATGTCATATATGGGGTGCATCAATCCATGTTGGAGAAGCTAAGTATGTTCACCATTCCTCAACTTGCAATATCTTTTCTCATCAAGAGGCTTGGTGAATATGTCGGCTAGTTGGTCTTCTGGGCATAATGCTTTCAATGCTAATATCACCCTTTGTTGATGATCTCTAATGAAGTGGTGCCTCACATCAATGTGCTGGTTCTGAATGTTGAACCATTGTTTGTCATCTTGATTGCACTTTCATTGTCACAAAAAAAGGCACATGCTTGAACTTGATCCCATAGTCCTTCAAGGTGGCTTTCATCCATAGCAATTGTGCACAACAATTCCCCGCACTAATATATTCATTTCGGGGTGGAAAGTGCACTATTTTGCTTCTTTGAAGACCATGACACAAGAGATCTTCCTAGCACTTGGCATGTTCCACTTGTGCTCTTCCTATCAATCTGCAAACCAGATAGTGAGTCGGAGTATCCAATCAACTCAAAGCTTGACCCTTGGGATACCATAGACCAACATCTTGAGTACCCTTCAAGTATCTCAACACCCTCTTGGTTGCCGTCAAGTGACTCTCTTTGGAGAAGCTTGAAATCTTGCACACATGCACACTAAACATGACATCCCCTTGAAGCGGTCACATATAGCAAGCTTCCAATCATTGATCTATATAGCTTTTGCTCAATCATCTTGCCACTATCATCAATGTCCAAGCCACCATTGGTTCTGTATAGGTGTACTAATGGCCTTAGCATCTTGCAACCCAAACTTCTTGATCATGTCCTTGATGTACTTGCCTTGACTCACAAAGGTGCCATTCTTCATTTGCTTGATTTGAAGACCAAGGAAGTAGCTCAACTCTCCAAGCATTGACATCTCAAACTCACTAGCCATCATCTTTGCAAACTCTTCACAAAAGAATTGATTTGTTGATCCAAAGATGATATCATCCACATAGATTTGCAACACAAACAAATCATCTTCTATCTTTCGTGAAGAGAGTAGTGTCAACTTTTCCCATCTTGAAGCCTTTGGATATGAGAAAGTCCCTCAATCTTTCATACCATGCCCTTGGAGCTTGCTTCAATCCATACAATGCCTTCTTGAGCTTGTAGACATGGTTGGGCTTCTTGTCATCTTCAAAACCGGGAGGTTGTGCAACATACACTTCCTCATTGATGAAGCCATTGAGAAATGCACTCTTCACATCCATTTGATAGAGCTTGATGTTGTGAGCACAAGCATAGGCTAATAAGATTCTAATTGCCTCCAATCTTGCCACCGGCATATGTTTCTCCAAAGTCAAGACCCTCAACTTGTGTGTAACCTTGAGCCACTAGTCTTGCTTTGTTCCTCACTACTAAGCCATCTTGATCTTGCTTGTTCTTGAAGACCCACTTGGTGCCAATCACATTGTGCTTCTTTGGCCTCTCAACAAGCTCCCACACTTCATTCCTAGTGAAGTTGTTCAATTCCTCATGCATGGCATTTATCCAACCGGATCCTTCAATGCCTCATCAATCTTGGTTGGCTCAATGAATGACACAAAGGAGTAGTGCTCACATATAGCTAGCCAATCTTGATCTTGTTTGTACACCTCTTTGAATGTCACCAATGATATGATCTAGAGGATGATCTCTTGCAATGTTTGAAGGTTGAAGAACTAGCTCATTTGCATTGCTTGCTTGACCTTGATCTTGATCTTCATGTTGAGTACCAC
>JAENPR010002755.1:0-42895 GCA_018135685.1 Themeda triandra | reverse complement strand
TCACGAACGGTTTTAGCACGGTTTGTCGTAACGGAACCAAAACTCCAGGAACGGACTAGAAACGAGCTAAACATGAGTTTTGGGGCAAACGGGATGACTTGGGTGTTAGAAAAAACTCAAATGCAACTCTTTTCGTACCAAAAGTGGCTAGAACAGTCTTCACGAACGGTTTTAGCACGGTTTGTCGTAACGGAACCAAAACTCCGGGAACGGACTAGAAACGAGCTAAACATGAGTTTTGGGGCAAACGGGATGACTTGGGTGTTAAGAAAAACTCAAATGCAACTCTTTTCGTACCAAAAGTGGCTAGAACAGTCTTCACGAACGGTTTTCGCACGGTTTGTCGTAACGGAACCAAAACTCCGGAACGGACTAGAAACGAGCTAAACATGAGTTTTGGGGCAAACGGGATGACTTGGGTGTTAAGAAAAACTCAAATGCAACTCTTTTCGTACCAAAAGTGGCTAGAACAGTCTTCACGAACGGTTTTAGCACGGTTTGTCGTAACGAACCAAAACTCCAGAACGGACTAGAAACGAGCTAAACATGAGTTTTGGGGCAAACGGGATGACTTGGGTGTTAAGAAAAACTCAAATGCAACTCTTTTCGTACCAAAAGTGGCTAGAACAGTCTTCACGAACGGTTTTAGCACGGTTTGTCGTAACGGAACCAAAACTCCGGAACGGACTAGAAACGAGCTAAACATGAGTTTTGGGGCAAACGGGATGACTTGGGTGTTAAGAAAAACTCAAATGCAACTCTTTTCGTACCAAAAGTGGCTAGAACAGTCTTCACGAACGGTTTTAGCACGGTTTGTCGTAACGGAACCAAAACTCCGGAACGGACTAGAAACGAGCTAAACATGAGTTTTGGGGCAAACGGGATGACTTGGGTGTTAAGAAAAACTCAAATGCAACTCTTTTCATACCAAAAGTGGCTAGAACAGTCTTCACGAACGGTTTTAGCACGGTTTGTCGTAACGGAACCAAAACTCCGGAACGGACTAGAAACGAGCTAAACATGAGTTTTGGGGCAAACGGGATGACTTGGGTGTTAAGAAAAACTCAAATGCAACTCTTTTCGTACCAAAAGTGGCTAGAACAGTCTTCACGAACGGTTTTAGCACGGTTTGTCGTAACGGAACCAAAACTCCAGGAACGGACTAGAAACGAGCTAAACATGAGTTTTGGGGCAAACGGGATGACTTGGGTGTTAAGAAAAACTCAAATGCAACTCTTTTCGTACCAAAAGTGGCTAGAACAGTCTTCACGAACGGTTTTAGCACGGTTTGTCGTAACGAACCAAAACTCCAGGAACGGACTAGAAACGAGCTAAACATGAGTTTTGGGGCAAACGGGATGACTTGGGTGTTAAGAAAAACTCAAATGCAACTCTTTTCATACCAAAAGTGGCTAGAACAGTCTTCACGAACGGTTTTAGCACGGTTTGTCGTAACGGAACCAAAACTCCAGAACGGACTAGAAACGAGCTAAACATGAGTTTTGGGGCAAACGGGATGACTTGGGTGTTAAGAAAAACTCAAATGCAACTCTTTTCGTACCAAAAGTGGCTAGAACAGTCTTCACGAACGGTTTTAGCACGGTTTGTCGTATTTGAACCAAAACTCCGGAACGGACTAGAAACGAGCTAAACATGAGTTTTGGGGCAAACGGGATGACTTGGGTGTTAAGAAAAACTCAAATGCAACTCTTTTCGTACCAAAAGTGGCTAGAACAGTTCACGAACGGTTTTAGCACGGTTTGTCGTAACGGAACCAAAACTCCGGAACGGACTAGAAACGAGCTAAACATGAGTTTTGGGGCAAACGGGATGACTTGGGTGTTAAGAAAAACTCAAATGCAACTCTTTTCGTACCAAAAGTGGCTAGAACAGTCTTCACGAACGGTTTTAGCACGGTTTGTCGTAACGGAACCAAAACTCCAGAACGGACTAGAAACGAGCTAAACATGAGTTTTGGGGCAAACGGGATGACTTGGGTGTTAAGAAAAACTCAAATGCAACTCTTTTCGTACCAAAAGTGGCTAGAACAGTCTTCACGAACGGTTTTAGCACGGTTTGTCGTAACGGAACCAAAACTCCGGAACGGACTAGAAACGAGCTAAACATGAGTTTTGGGGCAAACGGGATGACTTGGGTGTTAAGAAAAACTCAAATGCAACTCTTTTCGTACCAAAAGTGGCTAGAACAGTCTTCACGAACGGTTTTAGCACGGTTTGTCGTAACGAACCAAAACTCCGGAACGGACTAGAAACGAGCTAAACATGAGTTTTGGGGCAAACGGGATGACTTGGGTGTTAAGAAAAACTCAAATGCAACTCTTTTCGTACCAAAAGTGGCTAGAACAGTCTTCACGAACGGTTTTAGCACGGTTTGTCGTAACGAACCAAAACTCCAGAACGGACTAGAAACGAGCTAAACATGAGTTTTGGGGCAAACGGGATGACTTGGGTGTTAAGAAAACTCAAATGCAACTCTTTTCATACCAAAAGTGGCTAGAACAGTCTTCACGAACGGTTTTAGCACGGTTTGTCGTAACGGAACCAAAACTCCGGAACGGACTAGAAACGAGCTAAACATGAGTTTTGGGGCAAACGGGATGACTTGGGTGTTAAGAAAAACTCAAATGCAACTCTTTTCATACCAAAAGTGGCTAGAACAGTCTTCACGAACGGTTTTAGCACGGTTTGTCGTAATGAACCAAAACTCCGGAACGGACTAGAAACGCGCTAAACATGAGTTTTGGGGCAAACGGGATGACTTGGGTGTTAAGAAAAACTCAAATGCAACTCTTTTCATACCAAAAGTGGCTAGAACAGTCTTCACGAACGGTTTTAGCACGGTTTGTCGTAACGGAACCAAAACTCCGGAACGGACTAGAAACGAGCTAAACATGAGTTTTGGGGCAAACGGGATGACTTGGGTGTTAAGAAAAACTCAAATGCAACTCTTTTCGTACCAAAAGTGGCTAGAACAGTCTTCACGAACGGTTTTAGCACGGTTTGTCGTAACGGAACCAAAACTCCAGGAACGGACTAGAAACGAGCTAAACATGAGTTTTGGGGCAAACGGGATGACTTGGGTGTTAAGAAAAATCAAATGCAACCTCCTTTCCGCACTCAAAAAAGTGCTAGAACAGTTCAACGGTTTGATTGGCCTGCGTCGATCGAACCAAAACCTGTTAAACGGACTTGAAACATTCAACAGTTGAGTCTTTGGAAGCACCGTGATGACTGCGTCAAGAAAAACTCAAATGCAAACTTCTTCCGCATCGGGGCGCGGGCTTCGAACTGTCTTCAATGAACGTTTTCGCCTCGTATCGTCTGGTAACGAACCAAACGAACGGACCAGAACGATAAACATGAGTTTTGGGCAAACTGGACATTCTGGCTAAGAAAAACTCAAATGTCTTATATCATGGCTGGTGAATAGCCTCATGAACGGTTTTTGCACCAGGTTTGTCGTATCGAACCAAAACTCCCGCAACGGACTTGAAACTAGCTAAACATGAGTTTTGGGGCAATTGGGATGACTTGGGTGTTAAGAAAACTCAAATGCAACTCAACTTTCGTACCAAAAGTGGCTTGAACCGCTCAATCACAAAGGTTTTAGCTTGGTTTGTCGTATTTGAACCAAAATCCAGCAACGGACTTGAAACGCGCTAAACATTAGTTTTGGGGCAAACTAATGACTTGGGTGTTAAGAAAAACTCAAATGCAACTCTTTCGCACTAAAAGTGGCCAGAACAGCTTGAACGGACCACGGCTTGTCGTAACGGAACCAAACTCCCGGAACTTGACTAGAAACGAGCCAAACATGAGTTTTGGAGTAAACGGGATGACTTTGGTGTTAAGAAAAACTCAAATGCAACTCTTTTCATACCAAAAGTGGCTAGAACTGTTCACGAACGATTTTAGCATGGTTTGTCGTAACGGAACCAAAAACTCCTAGCAACGGACTTGAAACGAGCTAAACATGAGTTTTGGAGCAATTGGGATGACTTGGGTGTTAAGAAAAAACTCAAATGCAACTCTTTCCGTACCAAAAGTGGCTAGAACAGTCTTCACGAACGGTTTTAGCACGGTTTGTCGTACCGGAACCAAAACCCAGCAACGGACTTGAAACGAGCTAAACATGAGTTTTGGGGCAATCGGGATGACTCTGGGTGTTAAGAAAACTCAAATGCAACTCTTTTCATACCAAAAGTGGCTAGAAATGTTTGCCATGAACGGTTTTTGCACGGCTTGTCGTAACGGAACCAAAACTCCGGAACGGACTAGAAACGAGCTAAACATGAGTTTTGGGGCAATTGGGATGACTTGGGTGTTTAGAAAAACTCAAATGCAACTCTTTTCGTACCAAAAGTGGCTAGAACAGTCTTCACGAACGGTTTTTGCACGGTTTGTCGTAACGAACCAAAACTCCAGGAACGGATCGTAGAAACGAGCTAAACATGAGTTTTGGGGCAAACGGGATGACTTGGGTGTTAAGAAAAACTCAAATGCAACTCTTTTCGTACCAAAAGTGGCTAGAACAGTCTTCACGAACGGTTTTAGCACGGCTTGTCGACCGGAAACCAAAACTCCAGGATCGGACTAGAAACGAGCTAAACATGAGTTTAGGGGCACCTGGATGACTTGGGTGTTAAGAAAAATTCAAATACAACTCTTTTCGCACCAAAAGTGGCTAGAACGGTCTTCACGAACGGTTTTCACAAATTCATCGTATTTGAACCAACACTCAAGGAACGGGCTAGAAACGAGCTAAACATGAGTTTTGGGGCAAACGGAATGACTTTGGGTGTTAAGAAAAACTCAAATGCAACTCTTTTCGTACCAAAAGTGGCTAGAACAAGTCACGAACGGTTTTAGCACGACGGTCGAACGGAACCAAAACTCCGGGAACGGAATAGAAACGAGCTAAACATGAGTTTTGGTCAAACGTGGATGACTTTGGTGTTAAGAAAAACTCAAATGCAACTCTTTTTCATACCAAAAGTGGCTAGAACAAATACGAAATCCCTGCTGAGTTTCATGGTTTGTCGTACCGAAACCAAAACTCCAAAGAACGGACTTGAAACGAAAGCTAAACATTAGTTTGTGGGCAATTGGGATGACTTGGTGTTAAGAAAACTCAAATGCAACTCTTTTCGCACTCAAAAATGGCTTTGAAACAGTCTTCATGGTGGTTTTGCACGGTTTGTCGAACGGAACCAAAACTCCGGGAACGGACTAGAAACGAGCTAAACATGAGTTTGAGCAAACGGGATGACTTGGGTGTTATGAAAAACTCAAATGCAACTCTTTTCATACCAAAAGTGACTAGAACAGTCTTCACGAACGGTTTTAGCTTTTGTTATCGAACCAAAACTGCAGCAACGGAATCCAAACGAGCTAAACATGAGTTTTGGGTCAAACTAGATGACTTTGGTGTTAAGAAAAACTCAAATGCAACTCTTTTCATACCAAAAGTGGCTAGAACAGTCTTCACGAACGGTTTTAGCATGGTTTGTCGAACGGAACCAAAACTCCAGCAACGGACTTGAAACGAGCTAAACATGAGTTTTGGGGCAAACGGATGACTTGGGTGTTAAGAAAACTCAAATGCAACTCTTTTCATACCAAAAGTGGCTAGAACAGTCTTCAAACGGTTTTAGCATGGTTTGTCGTAACAGAACCAAAACTCCAAAACGGACTTGAAACGAGCTAAACATGAGTTTTGGAGCAAACGGGATGACTTGGGTGTTAAGAAAAACTCAAATGCAACTCTTTCCATACCAAAAGTGGCTAGAACAGTCTTCACGAACGGTTTTAGCACGGTTTGTCGTACCGGAACCAAAACTCCAGCAACGGACTTGAAACGAGCTAAACATGAGTTTTGGGGCAATCGGGATGACTTGGGTGTTAAGAAAAACTCAAATGCAACTCTTTTCATACCAAAAGTGGCTAGAACAGTCTTCACGAACGGTTTTAGCTTGGTTTGTCGTACCGAAACCAAAACTCCAGCAACGGACTTGGAACGAGCTAAACATTAGTTTTGGGGCAATTGGGATGACTTGGGTGTTAAGAAAAACTCAAATGCAACTCTTTTCGTACCAAAAGTGCTTGAACTGTCTTCCGCGAGCGGTTTTAGCTTGGTTTGTCGTGACAACCAAAACTCCAACAACGGACTAGAAACGAGGATAAACATGAGTTTTGGAGCAAACGGGATGACTTGGGTGTTAAGAAAAACTCAAATGCAACTCTTTCCGTAAAAAAGTGGCTAGAACAGTCTTCACGAACGGTTTTAGCACGGTTTGTCGTAATCGAACCAAACTCCGGAACGGACTTGAAGCAAGGCTAAACATGAGTTTTGGGGCAAACGGGATGACTTGGTGTTAAGAAACTCAAATGCAACTCTTTTCGTACCAAAAGTGGCTACTCTTCACGAATGGTTTTAGCACGGTTTGTCTTAACCAACCAAAACTCCGAACGACTAGAAACGAGCTAAACATGAGTTTTGGGGCAAACGGGATGACTTGGCTGTTAAGAAAAACTCAAATGCAACTCTTTTCATACCAAAAGTGGCTAGAACAGTCTTCATGAACGGTTTTTTAACCGGTTTGTCGTAACGGAACCAAAACTCCGGGAACGGACTAGAAACGAGCTAAACATGAGTTTTGGGGCAAACGGGATGACTTGGGTGTTAAGAAAAACTCAAATGCAACTCTTTTCATACCAAAATGGCTAGAACAACTTGTCTTCGAACGTTTTTGCACGGTTTGTCGTAACTTGAACCAAAACTCCGAGAACGGACTAGAAACGAGCTAAACATGAGTTTTGTGGCAAACAGATGACTTGGGTGTTAAGAAAAACTCAAATGCAACTCTTTTCATACCAAAAGTGGCTAGAACAGTCTTCACGAATGGTTTTCGCACGGTTTGTCGTAACGGAACCAAACTCCAAAGAACGGACTAGAAACGAGCTAAACATGAGTTTTGGGGCAAACGGGATGACTTGGGTGTTAAGAAAAACTCAAATGCAACTCTTTCATACCAAAAGTGGCTTGAAACAGTCTTCACGAACGGTTTTAGCACGGTTTGTCGTAACGGAACCAAAACTCCGAACGGACTTGAAACGAGCTAAACATGAGTTTTGGGGCAAACGGGATGACTTGGGTGTTAAGAAAAACTCAAATGCAACTCTTTTCATACCAAAAGTGGCTAGAACAGTCTTCACGAACGGTTTTTGCACGGTTTGTCGTAACGGAACCAAAACTCTGGGAACGGACTAGAAACGAGCTAAACATGAGTTTTGGGGCAATCGGATGACTTGGGTGTTAAGAAAAACTCAAATGCAACTCTTTTCGCACCAAAAGTGGCTTGAACTGTCTTCACGAACGGTTTTTGCACGGTTTGTCGTAACGGAACCAAAACTCCAGGAACGGACTAGAAACGAGCTAAACATGAGTTTTGGGGCAAACGGGATGACTTGGGTGTTAAGAAAAACTCAAATGCAACTCTTTTCATACCAAAAGTGGCTAGAACAGTCTTCACGAACGGTTTTAGCACAGTTTGTCGTATTTGAACCAAAACTCCAGGAACGGACTAGAAACGAGCTAAACATGAGTTTTGGGGCAAACGGATGACTTGGGTGTTAAGAAAAACTCAAATGCAACTCTTTTCATACCAAAAGTGGCTAGAACAGTCTTCATGAACGGTTTTTTAACCGGTTTGTCGTAACGGAACCAAAACTCCGGGAACGGACTAGAAACGAGCTAAACATGAGTTTTGGGGCAATCGGGATGACTTGGGTGTTAAGAAAAACTCAAATGCAACTCTTTTCATACCAAAAGTGGCTAGAACAGTCTTCACGAACGGTTTTTGCACGGTTTGTCGTAACGGAACCAAAACTCCAGGAACGGACTAGAAACGAGCTAAACATGAGTTTTGGGGCAAACGGGATGACTTGGGTGTTAAGAAAAACTCAAATGCAACTCTTTTCGTACCAAAAGTGGCTAGAACAGTCTTCACGAACGGTTTTAGCACGGTTTGTCGTACCGGAACCAAAACTCCAGGAACGGACTAGAAACGAGCTAAACATGAGTTTCGGGGCAATCGGGATGACTTGGGTGTTAAGAAAAATTCAAATACAACTCTTTTCGCACCAAAAGTGGCTAGAACGGTCTTCACGAACGGTTTTCGCACAGTTTGTCGTATTTGAACCAACACTCAAGGAACGGGCTAGAAACGCGCTAAACATGAGTTTTGGGGCAAACGGAATGACTTGGGTGTTAAGAAAAAACTCAAATGCAACTCTTTTCGTACCAAAAGTGGCTAGAACAGTCTTCACGAACGGTTTTAGCACGGTTTGTCGTAACGGAACCAAAACTCTGGGAACGGAATAGAAACGAGCTAAACATGAGTTTTGGGTCAAACGGGATGACTTTGGTGTTAAGAAAAACTCAAATGCAACTCTTTTCATACCAAAAGTGGCTAGAACAGTCTTCACGAACGGTTTTAGCATGGTTTGTCGTACCGAAACCAAAACTCCAGCAACGGACTTGAAACGAGCTAAACATTAGTTTTGGGGCAATTGGGATGACTTGGGTGTTAAGAAAAACTCAAATGCAACTCTTTTCGTACCAAAAATTGCTTGAACTGTCTTCACGAACGGTTTTCGCACGGTTTGTCGTAACGGAACCAAACCTCCGGGAACGGACTAGAAACGAGCTAAACATGAGTTTTGGAGCAAACGGGATGACTTGGGTGTTAAGAAAAACTCAAATGCAACTCTTTCCGTACCAAAAGTGGCTAGAACAGTCTTCACGAACGGTTTTAGCACGGTTTGTCGTACCGGAACCAAAACTCCAGCAACGGACTTGAAACGAGCTAAACATGAGTTTTGGGGCAATCGGGATGACTTGGGTGTTAAGAAAAACTCAAATGCAACTCTTTTCGTACCAAAAGTGGCTTGAACTGTCTTCACGAACGGTTTTCGCACGGTTTGTCGTAACGGAACCAAAACTCCGGGAACGGACTAGAAACGAGCTAAACATGAGTTTTGGGGCAAACGGGATGACTTGGCTGTTAAGAAAAACTCAAATGCAACTCTTTTCATACCAAAAGTGGCTAGAACAGTCTTCATGAACGGTTTTTGCACGGTTTGTCGTAACGGAACCAAAACTCCGGGAACGGACTAGAAACGAGCTAAACATGAGTTTTGGGGCAAACGGGATGACTTGGGTGTTAAGAAAAACTCAAATGCAACTCTTTTCATACCAAAAGTGGCTAGAACAGTCTTCACGAACGGTTTTAGCACGGTTTGTCGTAACGGAACCAAAACTCCAGGAACGGACTAGAAACGAGCTAAACATGAGTTTTGGGGCAAACGGGATGACTTGGGTGTTAAGAAAAACTCAAATGCAACTCTTTTCGTACCAAAAGTGGCTTGAACTGTCTTCACGAACGGTTTTAGCACGGTTTGTCGTAACGGAACCAAAACTCCAGAACGGACTAGAAACGAGCTAAACATGAGTTTTGGGGCAAACGGGATGACTTGGGTGTTAAGAAAAATTCAAATGCAACTCTTTTCGCACCAAAAATGGCTTGAACTTGTCTTCACGAACGGTTTTAGCACGGTTTGTCGTAACGGAACCAAAACTCAAGGAACGGACTAGAAACGAGCTAAACATGAGTTTTGGGGCAAACGGGATGACTTGGGTGTTAAGAAAAACTCAAATGCAACTCTTTTCATACCAAAAGTGGCTAGAACAGTCTTCACGAACGGTTTTAGCACGGTTTGTCGTAACGGAACCAAAACTCCAAAGAACGGACTTGAAACGAGCTAAACATGAGTTTTGGGGCAAACGGGATGACTTGGGTGTTAAGAAAAACTCAAATGCAACTCTTTTCATACCAAAAGTGGCTAGAACAGTTTCACGAACGGTTTTAGCTTGGTTTGTCGTACGGAAAACCAAAACTCCAAAGAACGGACTTGAAACGAGCTAAACATTAGTTTTGGGGCAATTGGGATGACTTGGGTGTTAAGAAAAACTCAAATGCAACTCTTTCATACCAAAAGTGCTTGAACAGTCTTCACGAACGGTTTTTGCACGGTTTGTCGTAACGAACCAAAACCTCCGGGAACGGACTAGAAACGAGCTAAACATGAGTTTTGGAGCAAACGGGATGACTTGGGTGTTAAGAAAAACTCAAATGCAACTCTTTTCGTACCAAAAGTGGCTAGAACTGTCTTCACGAACGGTTTTAGCACGGTTTGTCGTATATGAGAACCAAAACTCCAGCAACGGACTTGAAACGAGCTAAACATGAGTTTTGGGGCAATCGGGATGACTTGGGTGTTAAGAAAACTCAAATGCAACTCTTTCGTACCAAAAAGTGGCTTGAACTGTCTTCACGAACGGTTTTAGCACGGTTTGTCGTAACGAACCAAAACTCCGGAACGGACTTGAAACGAGCAAACATGAGTTTTGGGGCAAACGGGATGACTTGGGTGTTAAGAAAACTCAAATGCAACTCTTTTCGTACCAAAAAATGGCTTGAACTGTGTCTTCACGAACGGTTTTTGCACGGTTTGTCGTAACGGAACCAAAACTCCGGGAACGGACTAGAAACGAGCTAAACATGAGTTTTGGGGCAAACGGGATGACTTGGGTGTTAAGAAAACTCAAATGCAACTCTTTTCATACCAAAAGTGGCTAGTAAACAGTCTTCACGAACGGTTTTAGCACCTGGTTTGTCGTAACGGAACCAAAACTCCGAACGGACTAGAAACGAGCTAAACATGAGTTTTGGGGGCAAACGGGATGACTTGGGTGTTAAGAAAAACTCAAATGCAACTCTTTTCGTACCAAAAGTGGCTAGAACCACGAACGGTTTTCGCAAGGTTTGTCTTAACGGAACCAAAACTCCAGCAACGGACCGAAACGAGCTAAACATGAGTTTTGGGGCAAACGGGATGACTTGGGTGTTAAGAAAAACTCAAATGCAACTCTTTTTGTACCAAAAGTGGCTAGAACAGTCTTCACGAACGGTTTTTGCACGGTTTGTCGTAACAGAACCAAACCTCCGAACGGACTAGAAACGAGCTAAACATGAGTTTTGGACAAACGGGATGACTTGGGTGTTAAGAAAAACTCAAATGCAACTCTTTTCCATACCAAAAGTGGCTAGAACAGTCTTCACGAACGGTTTTAGCACAGTTTGTCGTACGAAACCAAAACTCCAGCAACGGACTAGAAACGAGCGCTAAACATGAGTTTTGGGGCAATGGGATGACTTGGGTGTTAAGAAAAACTCAAATGCAACTCTTTCATACCAAAAATTGCTTGAACTGTCTTCACGAACGGTTTTAGCACGGTTTGTCGTAACGGAACCAAAACTCCGGAACGGACTAGAAACGAGCTAAACATGAGTTTTGGAGCAAACGGGATGACTTGGTGTTAAGAAAAACTCAAATGCAACTCTTTTCGTACCAAAATTGCTAGAACAGTCTTCACGAACGGTTTTAGCACGGTTTGTCGTAACGGAACCAAAACCTCCGGAACGGACTAGAAACGAGCTAAACATGAGTTTTGGAGCAAACGGGATGACTTGGGTGTTAAGTAAATGAACTGGTCTGGCTAGAACAAGCCTAAACTAGCTTTAGCACGGCTTGTCGTATTTGAACCAAAACTCAAGGCAACGGACTAGAAACGCGCTAAACATGAGTTTTGGGGCAATCGATGACTTTGGTGTTAAGAAAAACTCAAATGCAACTCTTTCGTATCAAAAAGTGGCTAGAACCTGCCTTCACTAACGGTTTTCGCACCTGGTTTGTCTTAACGAACCAAAACTCCAGAACGGACTTGAAACGAGCTAAACATTAGTTTTGGGGCAATTGGGATGACTTGGATGTTAAGAAAAACTCAAATGCAACTCTTTCCGTACCAAAAGTGGCTAGAACAGTCTTCACGAACGGTTTTAGCACGATTTGTCGTACTGGAACCAAAACTCCAGCAACGGACTTGAAACGAGCTAAACATGAGTTTTGGGGCAAACGGGATGACTTGGGTGTTAAGAAAAACTCAAATGCAACTCTTTTCGTACCAAAAGTGGCTAGAACGTCTCTTCACGAACGGTTTTAGCACGGTTTGTCGTAACGGAACCAAAACTCCGGAACGGACTAGAAACGAGCTAAACATGAGTTTTGGGGCAAACGGGATGACTTGGGTGTTAAGAAAAACTCAAATGCAACTCTTTTCGTACCAAAAGTGGCTAGAACAGTCTTCACGAACGGTTTTAGCACGGTTTGTCGTACCGGAACCAAAACTCCAGCAACGGACTAGAAACGAGCTAAACATGAGTTTTGGGGCAAACGGGATGACTTGGGTGTTAAGAAAAACTCAAATGCAACTCTTTTCATACCAAAAGTGGCTAGAACAGTCTTCACGAACGGTTTTTGCACGGTTTGTCGTAACGGAACCAAAACTCCGGGAACGGACTAGAAACGAGCTAAACATGAGTTTTGGGGCAAACGGGATGACTTGGGTGTTAAGAAAAACTCAAATGCAACTCTTTTCGTACCAAAAGTGGCTAGAACAGTCTTCACGAACGGTTTTAGCACGGTTTGTCGTAACGGAACCAAAACTCCAGGAACGGACTAGAAACGAGCTAAACATGAGTTTTGGGGCAAACGGGATGACTTGGGTGTTAAGAAAAACTCAAATGCAACTCTTTTCATACCAAAAGTGGCTAGAACAGTCTTCACGAACGGTTTTCGCACACGGTTGTCGTAACGGAACCAAAACTCCAGAACGGACTAGAAACGAGCTAAACATGAGTTTTGGGGCAAACGGGATGACTTGGGTGTTAAGAAAACTCAAATGCAACTCTTTTCGTACCAAAAGTGGCTAGAACAGTCTTCACGAACGGTTTTAGCACGGTTTGTCGTAACGGAACCAAAACTCCAGGAACGGACTAGAAACGAGCTAAACATGAGTTTTGGGGCAAACGGGATGACTTGGGTGTTAAGAAAAACTCAAATGCAACTCTTTTCGTACCAAAAGTGGCTAGAACAGTCTTCACGAACGGTTTTAGCACGGTTTGTCGTAACGGAACCAAAACTCCGGAACGGACTAGAAACGAGCTAAACATGAGTTTTGGGGCAAACGGGATGACTTGGGTGTTAAGAAAAACTCAAATGCAACTCTTTTCATACCAAAAGTGGCTAGAACAGTCTTCACGAACGGTTTTAGCACGGTTTGTCGTAACGGAACCAAAACTCCAGGAACGGACTAGAAACGAGCTAAACATGAGTTTTGGGGCAAACGGGATGACTTGGGTGTTAAGAAAAACTCAAATGCAACTCTTTTCGTACCAAAAGTGGCTAGAACAGTCTTCACGAACGGTTTTAGCACGGTTTGTCGTAACGGAACCAAAACTCCGGAACGGACTAGAAACGAGCTAAACATGAGTTTTGGGGCAAACGGGATGACTTGGGTGTTAAGAAAAACTCAAATGCAACTCTTTTCGTACCAAAAGTGGCTAGAACAGTCTTCACGAACGGTTTTAGCACGGTTTGTCGTAACGAACCAAAACTCCGGAACGGACTAGAAACGAGCTAAACATGAGTTTTGGGGCAAACGGGATGACTTGGGTGTTAAGAAAAACTCAAATGCAACTCTTTTCATACCAAAAGTGGCTAGAACAGTCTCTTCACGAACGGTTTTAGCACGGTTTGTCGTAACGAACCAAAACTCCAGGAACGGACTAGAAACGAGCTAAACATGAGTTTTGGGGCAAACGGGATGACTTGGGTGTTAAGAAAAACTCAAATGCAACTCTTTTCATACCAAAAGTGGCTAGAACAGTCTTCACGAACGGTTTTAGCACGGTTTGTCGTAACGGAACCAAAACTCCAGAACGGACTAGAAACGAGCTAAACATGAGTTTTGGGGCAAACGGGATGACTTGGGTGTTAAGAAAAACTCAAATGCAACTCTTTTCGTACCAAAAGTGGCTAGAACAGTCTTCACGAACGGTTTTAGCACGGTTTGTCGTAACGGAACCAAAACTCCGGAACGGACTAGAAACGAGCTAAACATGAGTTTTGGGGCAAACGGGATGACTTGGGTGTTAAGAAAAACTCAAATGCAACTCTTTTCGTACCAAAAGTGGCTAGAACAGTCTTCACGAACGGTTTTAGCACGGTTTGTCGTAACGGAACCAAAACTCCAGAACGGACTAGAAACGAGCTAAACATGAGTTTTGGGGCAAACGGGATGACTTGGGTGTTAAGAAAAACTCAAATGCAACTCTTTTCATACCAAAAGTGGCTAGAACAGTCTTCACGAACGGTTTTAGCACGGTTTGTCGTAACGGAACCAAAACTCCGGAACGGACTAGAAACGAGCTAAACATGAGTTTTGGGGCAAACGGGATGACTTGGGTGTTAAGAAAAACTCAAATGCAACTCTTTTCGTACCAAAAGTGGCTAGAACAGTCTTCACGAACGGTTTTAGCACGGTTTGTCGTAACGAACCAAAACTCCGGGAACGGACTAGAAACGAGCTAAACATGAGTTTTGGGGCAAACGGGATGACTTGGGTGTTAAGAAAAACTCAAATGCAACTCTTTTCGTACCAAAAGTGGCTGAACAGTCTTCACGAACGGTTTTAGCACGGTTTGTCGTAACGGAACCAAAACTCCGGAACGGACTAGAAACGAGCTAAACATGAGTTTTGGGGCAAACGGGATGACTTGGGTGTTAAGAAAAACTCAAATGCAACTCTTTTCGTACCAAAAGTGGCTAGAACAGTCTTCACGAACGGTTTTAGCACGGTTTGTCGTAACGGAACCAAAACTCCGGAACGGACTAGAAACGAGCTAAACATGAGTTTTGGGGCAAACGGGATGACTTGGGTGTTAAGAAAAACTCAAATGCAACTCTTTTCGTACCAAAAGTGGCTAGAACAGTCTTCACGAACGGTTTTAGCACGGTTTGTCGTAACGGAACCAAAACTCCAGAACGGACTAGAAACGAGCTAAACATGAGTTTTGGGGCAAACGGGATGACTTGGGTGTTAAGAAAAACTCAAATGCAACTCTTTTCGTACCAAAAGTGGCTAGAACAGTCTTCACGAACGGTTTTAACACGTTTGTCGTAACGGAACCAAAACTCCAGGAACGGACTAGAAACGAGCTAAACATGAGTTTTGGGGCAAACGGGATGACTTGGGTGTTAAGAAAAACTCAAATGCAACTCTTTTCGTACCAAAAGTGGCTAGAACAGTCTTCACGAACGGTTTTAGCACGGTTTGTCGTAACGGAACCAAAACTCCGGAACGGACTAGAAACGAGCTAAACATGAGTTTTGGGGCAAACGGGATGACTTGGGTGTTAAGAAAAACTCAAATGCAACTCTTTTCGTACCAAAAGTGGCTAGAACAGTCTTCACGAACGGTTTTAGCACGGTTTGTCGTAACGAAACCAAAACTCCGAGAACGGACTAGAAACGAGCTAAACATGAGTTTTGGGGCAAACGGGATGACTTGGGTGTTAAGAAAAACTCAAATGCAACTCTTTTCATACCAAAAGTGGCTAGAACAGTCTTCACGAACGGTTTTAGCACGGTTTGTCGTAACGGAACCAAAACTCCGGAACGGACTAGAAACGAGCTAAACATGAGTTTTGGGGCAAACGGGATGACTTGGGTGTTAAGAAAAACTCAAATGCAACTCTTTTCATACCAAAAGTGGCTAGAACAGTCTTCACGAACGGTTTTAGCACGGTTTGTCGTAACGGAACCAAAACTCCGGAACGGACTAGAAACGAGCTAAACATGAGTTTTGGGGCAAACGGGATGACTTGGGTGTTAAGAAAAACTCAAATGCAACTCTTTTCATACCAAAAGTGGCTAGAACAGTCTTCACGAACGGTTTTAGCACGGTTTGTCGTAACGGAACCAAAACTCCAGGAACGGACTAGAAACGAGCTAAACATGAGTTTTGGGGCAAACGGGATGACTTGGGTGTTAAGAAAAACTCAAATGCAACTCTTTTCGTACCAAAAGTGGCTAGAACAGTCTTCACGAACGGTTTTAGCACGGTTTGTCGTAACGGAACCAAAACTCCGGAACGGACTAGAAACGAGCTAAACATGAGTTTTGGGGCAAACGGGATGACTTGGGTGTTAAGAAAAACTCAAATGCAACTCTTTTCGTACCAAAAGTGGCTAGAACAGTCTTCACGAACGGTTTTAGCACGGTTTGTCGTAACGGAACCAAAACTCCAGGAACGGACTAGAAACGAGCTAAACATGAGTTTTGGGGCAAACGGGATGACTTGGGTGTTAAGAAAAACTCAAATGCAACTCTTTTCATACCAAAAGTGGCTAGAACAGTCTTCACGAACGGTTTTAGCACGGTTTGTCGTAACGGAACCAAAACTCCAGGAACGGACTAGAAACGAGCTAAACATGAGTTTTGGGGCAAACGGGATGACTTGGGTGTTAAGAAAAACTCAAATGCAACTCTTTTCATACCAAAAGTGGCTAGAACAGTCTTCACGAACGGTTTTAGCACGGTTTGTCGTAACGGAACCAAAACTCCAGAACGGACTAGAAACGAGCTAAACATGAGTTTTGGGGCAAACGGGATGACTTGGGTGTTAAGAAAAACTCAAATGCAACTCTTTTCGTACCAAAAGTGGCTAGAACAGTCTTCACGAACGGTTTTAGCACGGTTTGTCGTAACGGAACCAAAACTCCAGAACGGACTAGAAACGAGCTAAACATGAGTTTTGGGGCAAACGGGATGACTTGGGTGTTAAGAAAAACTCAAATGCAACTCTTTTCGTACCAAAAGTGGCTAGAACAGTCTTCACGAACGGTTTTAGCACGGTTTGTCGTAACGGAACCAAAACTCCAGGAACGGACTAGAAACGAGCTAAACATGAGTTTTGGGGCAAACGGGATGACTTGGGTGTTAAGAAAAACTCAAATGCAACTCTTTTCGTACCAAAAGTGGCTAGAACAGTCTTCACGAACGGTTTTAGCACGGTTTGTCGTAACGAACCAAAACTCCGGAACGGACTAGAAACGAGCTAAACATGAGTTTTGGGGCAAACGGGATGACTTGGGTGTTAAGAAAAACTCAAATGCAACTCTTTTCATACCAAAAGTGGCTAGAACAGTCTTCACGAACGGTTTTAGCACGGTTTGTCGTAACGGAACCAAAACTCCAAGAACGGACTAGAAACGAGCTAAACATGAGTTTTGGGGCAAACGGGATGACTTGGGTGTTAAGAAAAACTCAAATGCAACTCTTTTCGTACCAAAAGTGGCTAGAACAGTCTTCACGAACGGTTTTAGCACGGTTTGTCGTAACGGAACCAAAACTCCGGAACGGACTAGAAACGAGCTAAACATGAGTTTTGGGGCAAACGGGATGACTTGGGTGTTAAGAAAAACTCAAATGCAACTCTTTTCGTACCAAAAGTGGCTAGAACAGTCTTCACGAACGGTTTTAGCACGGTTTGTCGTAACGGAACCAAAACTCCAGGAACGGACTAGAAACGAGCTAAACATGAGTTTTGGGGCAAACGGGATGACTTGGGTGTTAAGAAAAACTCAAATGCAACTCTTTTCGTACCAAAAGTGGCTAGAACAGTCTTCACGAACGGTTTTAGCACGGTTTGTCGTAACGGAACCAAAACTCCGGAACGGACTAGAAACGAGCTAAACATGAGTTTTGGGGCAAACGGGATGACTTGGGTGTTAAGAAAAACTCAAATGCAACTCTTTTCGTACCAAAAGTGGCTAGAACAGTCTTCACGAACGGTTTTAGCACGGTTTGTCGTAACGGAACCAAAACTCCAGGAACGGACTAGAAACGAGCTAAACATGAGTTTTGGGGCAAACGGGATGACTTGGGTGTTAAGAAAAACTCAAATGCAACTCTTTTCACCAAAAGTGGCTAGAACAGTCTTCACGAACGGTTTTAGCACGGTTTGTCGTAACGGAACCAAAACTCCGGAACGGACTAGAAACGAGCTAAACATGAGTTTTGGGGCAAACGGGATGACTTGGGTGTTAAGAAAAACTCAAATGCAACTCTTTTCGTACCAAAAGTGGCTAGAACAGTCTTCACGAACGGTTTTAGCACGGTTTGTCGTAACGGAACCAAAACTCCGGAACGGACTAGAAACGAGCTAAACATGAGTTTTGGGGCAAACGGGATGACTTGGGTGTTAAGAAAAACTCAAATGCAACTCTTTTCGTACCAAAAGTGGCTAGAACAGTCTTCACGAACGGTTTTAGCACGGTTTGTCGTAACGAACCAAAACTCCGGAACGGACTAGAAACGAGCTAAACATGAGTTTTGGGGCAAACGGGATGACTTGGGTGTTAAGAAAAACTCAAATGCAACTCTTTTCGTACCAAAAGTGGCTAGAACAGTCTTCACGAACGGTTTTAGCACGGTTTGTCGTAACGAACCAAAACTCCGGAACGGACTAGAAACGAGCTAAACATGAGTTTTGGGGCAAACGGGATGACTTGGGTGTTAAGAAAAACTCAAATGCAACTCTTTTCGTACCAAAAGTGGCTAGAACAGTCTTCACGAACGGTTTTAGCACGGTTTGTCGTAACGGAACCAAAACTCCGGAACGGACTAGAAACGAGCTAAACATGAGTTTTGGGGCAAACGGGATGACTTGGGTGTTAAGAAAAACTCAAATGCAACTCTTTTCGTACCAAAAGTGGCTAGAACAGTCTTCACGAACGGTTTTAGCACGGTTTGTCGTAACGAACCAAAACTCCGGAACGGACTAGAAACGAGCTAAACATGAGTTTTGGGGCAAACGGGATGACTTGGGTGTTAAGAAAAACTCAAATGCAACTCTTTTCATACCAAAAGTGGCTAGAACAGTCTTCACGAACGGTTTTAGCACGGTTTGTCGTAACGGAACCAAAACTCCGGAACGGACTAGAAACGAGCTAAACATGAGTTTTGGGGCAAACGGGATGACTTGGGTGTTAAGAAAAACTCAAATGCAACTCTTTTCATACCAAAAGTGGCTAGAACAGTCTTCACGAACGGTTTTAGCACGGTTTGTCGTAACGGAACCAAAACTCCAGAACGGACTAGAAACGAGCTAAACATGAGTTTTGGGGCAAACGGGATGACTTGGGTGTTAAGAAAAACTCAAATGCAACTCTTTTCGTACCAAAAGTGGCTAGAACAGTCTTCACGAACGGTTTTAGCACGGTTTGTCGTAACGGAACCAAAACTCCAGGAACGGACTAGAAACGAGCTAAACATGAGTTTTGGGGCAAACGGGATGACTTGGGTGTTAAGAAAAACTCAAATGCAACTCTTTTCGTACCAAAAGTGGCTAGAACAGTCTTCACGAACGGTTTTAGCACGGTTTGTCGTAACGGAACCAAAACTCCGGAACGGACTAGAAACGAGCTAAACATGAGTTTTGGGGCAAACGGGATGACTTGGGTGTTAAGAAAACTCAAATGCAACTCTTTTCATACCAAAAGTGGCTAGAACAGTCTTCACGAACGGTTTTAGCACGGTTTGTCGTAACGGAACCAAAACTCCGGAACGGACTAGAAACGAGCTAAACATGAGTTTTGGGGCAAACGGGATGACTTGGGTGTTAAGAAAAACTCAAATGCAACTCTTTTCATACCAAAAGTGGCTAGAACAGTCTTCACGAACGGTTTTTAGCACGGTTTGTCGTAACGGAACCAAAACTCCAGGAACGGACTAGAAACGAGCTAAACATGAGTTTTGGGGCAAACGGGATGACTTGGGTGTTAAGAAAAACTCAAATGCAACTCTTTTCGTACCAAAAGTGGCTAGAACAGTCTTCACGAACGGTTTTAGCACGGTTTGTCGTAACGGAACCAAAACTCCGGAACGGACTAGAAACGAGCTAAACATGAGTTTTGGGGCAAACGGGATGACTTGGGTGTTAAGAAAAACTCAAATGCAACTCTTTTCGTACCAAAAGTGGCTAGAACAGTCTTCACGAACGGTTTTAGCACGGTTTGTCGTAACGGAACCAAAACTCCGGAACGGACTAGAAACGAGCTAAACATGAGTTTTGGGGCAAACGGGATGACTTGGGTGTTAAGAAAAACTCAAATGCAACTCTTTTCATACCAAAAGTGGCTAGAACAGTCTTCACGAACGGTTTTAGCACGGTTTGTCGTAACGGAACCAAAACTCCGGAACGGACTAGAAACGAGCTAAACATGAGTTTTGGGGCAAACGGGATGACTTGGGTGTTAAGAAAAACTCAAATGCAACTCTTTTCATACCAAAAGTGGCTAGAACAGTCTTCACGAACGGTTTTAGCACGGTTTGTCGTAACGGAACCAAAACTCCGGAACGGACTAGAAACGAGCTAAACATGAGTTTTGGGGCAAACGGGATGACTTGGGTGTTAAGAAAAACTCAAATGCAACTCTTTTCGTACCAAAAGTGGCTAGAACAGTCTTCACGAACGGTTTTAGCACGGTTTGTCGTAACGGAACCAAAACTCCGGAACGGACTAGAAACGAGCTAAACATGAGTTTTGGGGCAAACGGGATGACTTGGGTGTTAAGAAAAACTCAAATGCAACTCTTTTCGTACCAAAAGTGGCTAGAACAGTCTTCACGAACGGTTTTTGCACGGTTTGTCGTAACGGAACCAAAACTCCAGGAACGGACTAGAAACGAGCTAAACATGAGTTTTGGGGCAAACGGGATGACTTGGGTGTTAAGAAAAACTCAAATGCAACTCTTTTCATACCAAAAGTGGCTAGAACAGTCTTCACGAACGGTTTTAGCACGGTTTGTCGTAACGGAACCAAAACTCCAGGAACGGACTAGAAACGAGCTAAACATGAGTTTTGGGGCAAACGGGATGACTTGGGTGTTAAGAAAAACTCAAATGCAACTCTTTTCGTACCAAAAGTGGCTAGAACAGTCTTCACGAACGGTTTTAGCACGGTTTGTCGTAACGGAACCAAAACTCCGGAACGGACTAGAAACGAGCTAAACATGAGTTTTGGGGCAAACGGGATGACTTGGGTGTTAAGAAAAACTCAAATGCAACTCTTTTCGTACCAAAAGTGGCTAGAACAGTCTTCACGAACGGTTTTAGCACGGTTTGTCGTAACGGAACCAAAACTCCGGAACGGACTAGAAACGAGCTAAACATGAGTTTTGGGGCAAACGGGATGACTTGGGTGTTAAGAAAAACTCAAATGCAACTCTTTTCATACCAAAAGTGGCTAGAACAGTCTTCACGAACGGTTTTAGCACGGTTTGTCGTAACGGAACCAAAACTCCAGAACGGACTAGAAACGAGCTAAACATGAGTTTTGGGGCAAACGGGATGACTTGGGTGTTAAGAAAAACTCAAATGCAACTCTTTTCGTACCAAAAGTGGCTAGAACAGTCTTCACGAACGGTTTTAGCACGGTTTGTCGTAACGAACCAAAACTCCGGAACGGACTAGAAACGAGCTAAACATGAGTTTTGGGGCAAACGGGATGACTTGGGTGTTAAGAAAAACTCAAATGCAACTCTTTTCGTACCAAAAGTGGCTAGAACAGTCTTCACGAACGGTTTTAGCACGGTTTGTCGTAACGGAACCAAAACTCCAGGAACGGACTAGAAACGAGCTAAACATGAGTTTTGGGGCAAACGGGATGACTTGGGTGTTAAGAAAAACTCAAATGCAACTCTTTTCGTACCAAAAGTGGCTAGAACAGTCTTCACGAACGGTTTTCGCACGGTTTGTCGTAACGGAACCAAAACTCCGGAACGGACTAGAAACGAGCTAAACATGAGTTTTGGGGCAAACGGGATGACTTGGGTGTTAAGAAAAACTCAAATGCAACTCTTTTCATACCAAAAGTGGCTAGAACAGTCTTCACGAACGGTTTTAGCACGGTTTGTCGTAACGGAACCAAAACTCCGGAACGGACTAGAAACGAGCTAAACATGAGTTTTGGGGCAAACGGGATGACTTGGGTGTTAAGAAAACTCAAATGCAACTCTTTTCATACCAAAAGTGGCTAGAACAGTCTTCACGAACGGTTTTAGCACGGTTTGTCGTAACGGAACCAAAACTCCGGAACGGACTAGAAACGAGCTAAACATGAGTTTTGGGGCAAACGGGATGACTTGGGTGTTAAGAAAAACTCAAATGCAACTCTTTTCGTACCAAAAGTGGCTAGAACAGTCTTCACGAACGGTTTTAGCACGGTTTGTCGTAACGGAACCAAAACTCCGGAACGGACTAGAAACGAGCTAAACATGAGTTTTGGGGCAAACGGGATGACTTGGGTGTTAAGAAAAACTCAAATGCAACTCTTTTCGTACCAAAAGTGGCTAGAACAGTCTTCACGAACGGTTTTAGCACGGTTTGTCGTAACGGAACCAAAACTCCAGGAACGGACTAGAAACGAGCTAAACATGAGTTTTGGGGCAAACGGGATGACTTGGGTGTTAAGAAAAACTCAAATGCAACTCTTTTCATACCAAAAGTGGCTAGAACAGTCTTCACGAACGGTTTTAGCACGGTTTGTCGTAACGGAACCAAAACTCCGGAACGGACTAGAAACGAGCTAAACATGAGTTTTGGGGCAAACGGGATGACTTGGGTGTTAAGAAAAACTCAAATGCAACTCTTTTCGTACCAAAAGTGGCTAGAACAGTCTTCACGAACGGTTTTAGCACGGTTTGTCGTAACGAACCAAAACTCCAGGAACGGACTAGAAACGAGCTAAACATGAGTTTTGGGGCAAACGGGATGACTTGGGTGTTAAGAAAACTCAAATGCAACTCTTTTCATACCAAAAGTGGCTAGAACAGTCTTCACGAACGGTTTTAGCACGGTTTGTCGTAACGGAACCAAAACTCCGGAACGGACTAGAAACGAGCTAAACATGAGTTTTGGGGCAAACGGGATGACTTGGGTGTTAAGAAAACTCAAATGCAACTCTTTTCATACCAAAAGTGGCTAGAACAGTCTTCACGAACGGTTTTAGCACGGTTTGTCGTAACGAACCAAAACTCCAGAACGGACTAGAAACGAGCTAAACATGAGTTTTGGGGCAAACGGGATGACTTGGGTGTTAAGAAAAACTCAAATGCAACTCTTTTCGTACCAAAAGTGGCTAGAACAGTCTTCACGAACGGTTTTAGCACGGTTTGTCGTAACGAAACCAAACTCCGGAACGGACTAGAAACGAGCTAAACATGAGTTTTGGGGCAAACGGGATGACTTGGGTGTTAAGAAAAACTCAAATGCAACTCTTTTCGTACCAAAAGTGGCTAGAACAGTCTTCACGAACGGTTTTAGCACGGTTTGTCGTAACGGAACCAAAACTCCGGAACGGACTAGAAACGAGCTAAACATGAGTTTTGGGGCAAACGGGATGACTTGGGTGTTAAGAAAAACTCAAATGCAACTCTTTTCATACCAAAAGTGGCTAGAACAGTCTTCACGAACGGTTTTAGCACGGTTTGTCGTAACGGAACCAAAACTCCAGAACGGACTAGAAACGAGCTAAACATGAGTTTTGGGGCAAACGGGATGACTTGGGTGTTAAGAAAAACTCAAATGCAACTCTTTTCGTACCAAAAGTGGCTAGAACAAGTCTTCACGAACGGTTTTAGCACGGTTTGTCGTAACGGAACCAAAACTCCGGAACGGACTAGAAACGAGCTAAACATGAGTTTTGGGGCAAACGGGATGACTTGGGTGTTAAGAAAAACTCAAATGCAACTCTTTTCATACCAAAAGTGGCTAGAACAGTCTTCACGAACGGTTTTAGCACGGTTTGTCGTAACGGAACCAAAACTCCAGGAACGGACTAGAAACGAGCTAAACATGAGTTTTGGGGCAAACGGGATGACTTGGGTGTTAAGAAAAACTCAAATGCAACTCTTTTCATACCAAAAGTGGCTAGAACAGTCTTCACGAACGGTTTTCGCACGGTTTGTCGTAACGGAACCAAAACTCCGGAACGGACTAGAAACGAGCTAAACATGAGTTTTGGGGCAAACGGGATGACTTGGGTGTTAAGAAAACTCAAATGCAACTCTTTTCGTACCAAAAGTGGCTAGAACAGTCTTCACGAACGGTTTTAGCACGGTTTGTCGTATTTGAACCAAAACTCCAGGAACGGACTAGAAACGAGCTAAACATGAGTTTTGGGGCAAACGGGATGACTTGGGTGTTAAGAAAAACTCAAATGCAACTCTTTTCGTACCAAAAGTGGCTAGAACAGTCTTCACGAACGGTTTTAGCACGGTTTGTCGTAACGGAACCAAAACTCCGGAACGGACTAGAAACGAGCTAAACATGAGTTTTGGGGCAAACGGGATGACTTGGGTGTTAAGAAAAACTCAAATGCAACTCTTTTCGTACCAAAAGTGGCTAGAACAGTCTTCACGAACGGTTTTAGCACGGTTTGTCGTAACGGAACCAAAACTCCAGAACGGACTAGAAACGAGCTAAACATGAGTTTTGGGGCAAACGGGATGACTTGGGTGTTAAGAAAAACTCAAATGCAACTCTTTTCATACCAAAAGTGGCTAGAACAGTCTTCACGAACGGTTTTAGCACGGTTTGTCGTAACGGAACCAAAACTCCGGAACGGACTAGAAACGAGCTAAACATGAGTTTTGGGGCAAACGGGATGACTTGGGTGTTAAGAAAAACTCAAATGCAACTCTTTTCGTACCAAAAGTGGCTAGAACAGTCTTCACGAACGGTTTTACGGTTTGTCGTAACGAACCAAAACTCCGGAACGGACTAGAAACGAGCTAAACATGAGTTTTGGGGCAAACGGGATGACTTGGGTGTTAAGAAAAACTCAAATGCAACTCTTTTCGTACCAAAAGTGGCTAGAACAGTCTTCACGAACGGTTTTAGCACGGTTTGTCGTCGTAACGGAACCAAAACTCCGGAACGGACTAGAAACGAGCTAAACATGAGTTTTGGGGCAAACGGGATGACTTGGGTGTTAAGAAAAACTCAAATGCAACTCTTTTCGTACCAAAAGTGGCTAGAACAGTCTTCACGAACGGTTTTAGCACGGTTTGTCGTAACGGAACCAAAACTCCGGAACGGACTAGAAACGAGCTAAACATGAGTTTTGGGGCAAACGGGATGACTTGGGTGTTAAGAAAAACTCAAATGCAACTCTTTTCATACCAAAAGTGGCTAGAACAGTCTTCACGAACGGTTTTAGCACGGTTTGTCGTAACGGAACCAAAACTCCAGAACGGACTAGAAACGAGCTAAACATGAGTTTTGGGGCAAACGGGATGACTTGGGTGTTAAGAAAAACTCAAATGCAACTCTTTTCGTACCAAAAGTGGCTAGAACAGTCTTCACGAACGGTTTTAGCACGGTTTGTCGTAACGGAACCAAAACTCCGGAACGGACTAGAAACGAGCTAAACATGAGTTTTGGGGCAAACGGGATGACTTGGGTGTTAAGAAAAACTCAAATGCAACTCTTTTCATACCAAAAGTGGCTAGAACAGTCTTCACGAACGGTTTTAGCACGGTTTGTCGTAACGGAACCAAAACTCCAGAACGGACTAGAAACGAGCTAAACATGAGTTTTGGGGCAAACGGGATGACTTGGGTGTTAAGAAAAACTCAAATGCAACTCTTTTCATACCAAAAGTGGCTAGAACAGTCTTCACGAACGGTTTTCGCACGTTTGTCGTGTCGTAACGGAACCAAAACTCCGGAACGGACTAGAAACGAGCTAAACATGAGTTTTGGGGCAAACGGGATGACTTGGGTGTTAAGAAAAACTCAAATGCAACTCTTTTCGTACCAAAAGTGGCTAGAACAGTCTTCACGAACGGTTTTCGCACGGTTTGTCGTAACGGAACCAAAACTCCGGGAACGGACTAGAAACGAGCTAAACATGAGTTTTGGGGCAAACGGGATGACTTGGGTGTTAAGAAAAACTCAAATGCAACTCTTTTCATACCAAAAGTGGCTAGAACAGTCTTCACGAACGGTTTTTTCGCACGGTTTCGTAACGGAACCAAAACTCCAGGAACGGACTAGAAACGAGCTAAACATGAGTTTTGGGGCAAACGGGATGACTTGGGTGTTAAGAAAAACTCAAATGCAACTCTTTTCGTACCAAAAGTGGCTAGAACAGTCTTCACGAACGGTTTTAGCACGGTTTGTCGTAACGAACCAAAACTCCGGAACGGACTAGAAACGAGCTAAACATGAGTTTTGGGGCAAACGGGATGACTTGGGTGTTAAGAAAAACTCAAATGCAACTCTTTTCGTACCAAAAGTGGCTAGAACAGTCTTCACGAACGGTTTTAGCACGGTTTGTCGTAACGGAACCAAAACTCCAGAACGGACTAGAAACGAGCTAAACATGAGTTTTGGGGCAAACGGGATGACTTGGGTGTTAAGAAAAACTCAAATGCAACTCTTTTCATACCAAAAGTGGCTAGAACAGTCTTCACGAACGGTTTTAGCACGGTTTGTCGTAACGAACCAAAACTCCAGGAACGGACTAGAAACGAGCTAAACATGAGTTTTGGGGCAAACGGGATGACTTGGGTGTTAAGAAAAACTCAAATGCAACTCTTTTCGTACCAAAAGTGGCTAGAACAGTCTTCACGAACGGTTTTAGCACGGTTTGTCGTAACGGAACCAAAACTCCAGGAACGGACTAGAAACGAGCTAAACATGAGTTTTGGGGCAAACGGGATGACTTGGGTGTTAAGAAAAACTCAAATGCAACTCTTTTCATACCAAAAGTGGCTAGAACAGTCTTCACGAACGGTTTTAGCACGGTTTGTCGTAACGGAACCAAAACTCCAGGAACGGACTAGAAACGAGCTAAACATGAGTTTTGGGGCAAACGGGATGACTTGGGTGTTAAGAAAAACTCAAATGCAACTCTTTTCGTACCAAAAGTGGCTAGAACAGTCTTCACGAACGGTTTTAGCACGGTTTGTCGTAACGGAACCAAAACTCCGGAACGGACTAGAAACGAGCTAAACATGAGTTTTGGGGCAAACGGGATGACTTGGGTGTTAAGAAAAACTCAAATGCAACTCTTTTCATACCAAAAGTGGCTAGAACAGTCTTCACGAACGGTTTTAGCACGGTTTGTCGTAACGGAACCAAAACTCCGGAACGGACTAGAAACGAGCTAAACATGAGTTTTGGGGCAAACGGGATGACTTGGGTGTTAAGAAAAACTCAAATGCAACTCTTTTCGTACCAAAAGTGGCTAGAACAAATGTCTTCACGAACGGTTTTTGCACGGTTTTGTCGTAACGGAACCAAAACTCCGGAACGGACTAGAAACGAGCTAAACATGAGTTTTGGGGCAAACGGGATGACTTGGGTGTTAAGAAAAACTCAAATGCAACTCTTTTCATACCAAAAGTGGCTAGAACAGTCTTCACGAACGGTTTTAGCACGGTTTGTCGTAACGGAACCAAAACTCCGGAACGGACTAGAAACGAGCTAAACATGAGTTTTGGGGCAAACGGGATGACTTGGGTGTTAAGAAAAACTCAAATGCAACTCTTTTCGTACCAAAAGTGGCTAGAACAGTCTTCACGAACGGTTTTAGCACGGTTTGTCGTAACGGAACCAAAACTCCGGAACGGACTAGAAACGAGCTAAACATGAGTTTTGGGGCAAACGGGATGACTTGGGTGTTAAGAAAACTCAAATGCAACTCTTTTCGTACCAAAAGTGGCTAGAACAGTCTTCACGAACGGTTTTAGCACGGTTTGTCGTAACGGAACCAAAACTCCGGAACGGACTAGAAACGAGCTAAACATGAGTTTTGGGGCAAACGGGATGACTTGGGTGTTAAGAAAAACTCAAATGCAACTCTTTTCGTACCAAAAGTGGCTAGAACAGTCTTCACGAACGGTTTTAGCACGGTTTGTCGTAACGGAACCAAAACTCCAGGACGGACTAGAAACGAGCTAAACATGAGTTTTGGGGCAAACGGGATGACTTGGGTGTTAAGAAAAACTCAAATGCAACTCTTTTCGTACCAAAAGTGGCTAGAACAGTCTTCACGAACGGTTTTAGCACGGTTTGTCGTAACGAACCAAAACTCCAAGGAACGGACTAGAAACGAGCTAAACATGAGTTTTGGGGCAAACGGGATGACTTGGGTGTTAAGAAAAACTCAAATGCAACTCTTTTCATACCAAAAGTGGCTAGAACAGTCTTCACGAACGGTTTTAGCACGGTTTGTCGTAACGGAACCAAAACTCCAGAACGGACTAGAAACGAGCTAAACATGAGTTTTGGGGCAAACGGGATGACTTGGGTGTTAAGAAAAACTCAAATGCAACTCTTTTCATACCAAAAGTGGCTAGAACAGTCTTCACGAACGGTTTTAGCACGGTTTGTCGTAACGGAACCAAAACTCCGGAACGGACTAGAAACGAGCTAAACATGAGTTTTGGGGCAAACGGGATGACTTGGGTGTTAAGAAAAACTCAAATGCAACTCTTTTCGTACCAAAAGTGGCTAGAACAGTCTTCACGAACGGTTTTAGCACGGTTTGTCGTAACGGAACCAAAACTCCAAGAACGGACTAGAAACGAGCTAAACATGAGTTTTGGGGCAAACGGGATGACTTGGGTGTTAAGAAAAACTCAAATGCAACTCTTTTCGTACCAAAAGTGGCTAGAACAGTCTTCACGAACGGTTTTAGCACGGTTTGTCGTAACGGAACCAAAACTCCGGAACGGACTAGAAACGAGCTAAACATGAGTTTTGGGGCAAACGGGATGACTTGGGTGTTAAGAAAAACTCAAATGCAACTCTTTTCGTACCAAAAGTGGCTAGAACAGTCTTCACGAACGGTTTTAGCACGGTTTGTCGTAACGGAACCAAAACTCCGGAACGGACTAGAAACGAGCTAAACATGAGTTTTGGGGCAAACGGGATGACTTGGGTGTTAAGAAAACTCAAATGCAACTCTTTTCATACCAAAAGTGGCTAGAACAGTCTTCACGAACGGTTTTAGCACGGTTTGTCGTAACGGAACCAAAACTCCGGAACGGACTAGAAACGAGCTAAACATGAGTTTTGGGGCAAACGGGATGACTTGGGTGTTAAGAAAAACTCAAATGCAACTCTTTTCGTACCAAAAGTGGCTAGAACAGTCTTCACGAACGGTTTTAGCACGGTTTGTCGTAACGAACCAAAACTCCGGAACGGACTAGAAACGAGCTAAACATGAGTTTTGGGGCAAACGGGATGACTTGGGTGTTAAGAAAACTCAAATGCAACTCTTTTCATACCAAAAGTGGCTAGAACAGTCTTCACGAACGGTTTTAGCACGGTTTGTCGTAACGGAACCAAAACTCCGGAACGGACTAGAAACGAGCTAAACATGAGTTTTGGGGCAAACGGGATGACTTGGGTGTTAAGAAAAACTCAAATGCAACTCTTTTCGTACCAAAAGTGGCTAGAACAGTCTTCACGAACGGTTTTAGCACGGTTTGTCGTAACGGAACCAAAACTCCGGAACGGACTAGAAACGAGCTAAACATGAGTTTTGGGGCAAACGGGATGACTTGGGTGTTAAGAAAAACTCAAATGCAACTCTTTTCGTACCAAAAGTGGCTAGAACAGTCTTCACGAACGGTTTTAGCACGGTTTGTCGTAACGGAACCAAAACTCCTTGAACGGACTAGAAACGAGCTAAACATGAGTTTTGGGGCAAACGGGATGACTTGGGTGTTAAGAAAACTCAAATGCAACTCTTTTCATACCAAAAGTGGCTAGAACAGTCTTCACGAACGGTTTTAGCACGGTTTGTCGTAACGGAACCAAAACTCCGGAACGGACTAGAAACGAGCTAAACATGAGTTTTGGGGCAAACGGGATGACTTGGGTGTTAAGAAAAACTCAAATGCAACTCTTTTCGTACCAAAAGTGGCTAGAACAGTCTTCACGAACGGTTTTAGCACGGTTTGTCGTAACGGAACCAAAACTCCGGAACGGACTAGAAACGAGCTAAACATGAGTTTTGGGGCAAACGGGATGACTTGGGTGTTAAGAAAAACTCAAATGCAACTCTTTTCATACCAAAAGTGGCTAGAACAGTCTTCACGAACGGTTTTAGCACGGTTTGTCGTAACGGAACCAAAACTCCGGAACGGACTAGAAACGAGCTAAACATGAGTTTTGGGGCAAACGGGATGACTTGGGTGTTAAGAAAAACTCAAATGCAACTCTTTTCATACCAAAAGTGGCTAGAACAGTCTTCACGAACGGTTTTAGCACGGTTTGTCGTAACGGAACCAAAACTCCGGAACGGACTAGAAACGAGCTAAACATGAGTTTTGGGGCAAACGGGATGACTTGGGTGTTAAGAAAAACTCAAATGCAACTCTTTTCGTACCAAAAGTGGCTAGAACAGTCTTCACGAACGGTTTTAGCACGGTTTGTCGTAACGGAACCAAAACTCCGGAACGGACTAGAAACGAGCTAAACATGAGTTTTGGGGCAAACGGGATGACTTGGGTGTTAAGAAAAACTCAAATGCAACTCTTTTCATACCAAAAGTGGCTAGAACAGTCTTCACGAACGGTTTTAGCACGGTTTGTCGTAACGGAACCAAAACTCCGGGAACGGACTAGAAACGAGCTAAACATGAGTTTTGGGGCAAACGGGATGACTTGGGTGTTAAGAAAAATTCAAATGCAACTCTTTTCGCACCAAAAGTGGCTAGAACGGTCTTCACGAACGGTTTTAGCACAGTTTGTCGTATTTGAACCAAAACTCAAGGAACGGACTAGAAACGAGCTAAACATGAGTTTTGGGGCAAACGGATGACTTGGGTGTTAAGAAAAACTCAAATGCAACTCTTTTCGTACCAAAAGTGGCTAGAACAGTCTTCACGAACGGTTTTAGCACGGTTTGTCGTAACGGAACCAAAACTCCAGGAACGGACTAGAAACGAGCTAAACATGAGTTTTGGGGCAATCGGGATGACTTGGGTGTTAAGAAAAACTCAAATGCAACTCTTTTCATACCAAAAGTGGCTAGAACAGTCTTCACGAACGGTTTTAGCACGGTTTGTCGTAACGGAACCAAAACTCCGGGAACGGACTAGAAACGAGCTAAACATGAGTTTTGGGGCAAACGGGATGACTTGGGTGTTAAGAAAAACTCAAATGCAACTCTTTTCGTACCAAAAGTGGCTAGAACAGTCTTCACGAACGGTTTTAGCACGGTTTGTCGTAACGAACCAAAACTCCAGAACGGACTAGAAACGAGCTAAACATGAGTTTTGGGGCAAACGGATGACTTGGGTGTTAAGAAAAACTCAAATGCAACTCTTTTCGTACCAAAAGTGGCTAGAACAGTCTTCACGAACGGTTTTAGCACGGTTTGTCGTAACGGAACCAAAACTCCAGGAACGGACTAGAAACGAGCTAAACATGAGTTTTGGGGCAAACGGGATGACTTGGTGTTAAGAAAAACTCAAATGCAACTCTTTTCATACCAAAAGTGGCTAGAACAGTCTTCACGAACGGTTTTAAGCACGGTTTGTCGTAACGAACCAAAACTCCGGAACGGACTAGAAACGAGCTAAACATGAGTTTTGGGGCAAACGGATGACTTGGGTGTTAAGAAAAACTCAAATGCAACTCTTTTCGTACCAAAAGTGGCTAGAACAAGTCTTCACGAACGGTTTTAGCACGGTTTGTCGTAACGGAACCAAAACTCCGGAACGGACTAGAAACGAGCTAAACATGAGTTTTGGGGCAAACGGGATGACTTGGGTGTTAAGAAAAACTCAAATGCAACTCTTTTCGTACCAAAAGTGGCTAGAACAGTCTTCACGAACGGTTTTAGCACGGTTTGTCGTAACGAACCAAAACTCCAGGAACGGACTAGAAACGAGCTAAACATGAGTTTTGGGGCAAATGGGATGACTTGGGTGTTAAGAAAAACTCAAATGCAACTCTTTTCATACCAAAAGTGGCTAGAACAGTCTTCACGAACGGTTTTTGCACGGTTTGTCGTAACGAACCAAAACTCAAGGAACGGACTAGAAACGAGCTAAACATGAGTTTTGGGGCAAACGGGATGACTTGGGTGTTAAGAAAAACTCAAATGCAACTCTTTTCATACCAAAAGTGGCTAGAACAGTCTTCACGAACGGTTTTAGCACGGTTTGTCGTAACGGAACCAAAACTCCAGAACGGACTAGAAACGAGCTAAACATGAGTTTTGGGGCAAACGGGATGACTTGGGTGTTAAGAAAACTCAAATGCAACTCTTTTCGTACCAAAAGTGGCTAGAACGGTCTTCACGAACGGTTTTTCGCACGGCTTTGTCGTAACGGAACCAAAACTCCGGAACGGACTAGAAACGAGCTAAACATGAGTTTTGGGCAAACGGATGACTTGGGTGTTAAGAAAAACTCAAATGCAACTCTTTTCGTACCAAAAGTGGCTAGAACAGTCTTCACGAACGGTTTTAGCACGGTTTGTCGTAACGGAACCAAAACTCCAAGGAACGGACTAGAAACGAGCTAAACATGAGTTTTGGGGCAAACGGGATGACTTGGGTGTTAAGAAAACTCAAATGCAACTCTTTTCATACCAAAAGTGGCTAGAACAGTCTTCACGAACGGTTTTAGCACGGTTTGTCGTAACGAACCAAAACTCCAGGAACGGACTAGAAACGAGCTAAACATGAGTTTTGGGGCAAACGGGATGACTTGGGTGTTAAGAAAAACTCAAATGCAACTCTTTTCGTACCAAAAGTGGCTAGAACGGTCTTCACGAACGGTTTTAGCACGGTTTGTCGTATAACCAAAACTCCGAACGGACTAGAAACGAGCTAAACATGAGTTTTGGGGCAAACGGGATGACTTGGGTGTTAAGAAAACTCAAATGCAACTCTTTTCGTACCAAAAGTGGCTAGAACAGTCTTCACGAACGGTTTTAGCACGTTTGTCGTAACGGAACCAAAACTCCGGAAACGGACTTGAAATGAGCTAAACATTAGTTTCAAAATTGGATGACTTGGTGTGCAGAAAATTCAAATGCAACTTTTCGTACTCAAAAATTGCTTGAACAAGCTCTTCACGAACCGCTGCATTAGCTTTGTCGTGAACGGGAATCCAAAACTCCGGAACGGACTAGAACGAGCTAAACATGAGTTTTGGAGCAAACGGGATGACTTGGGTGTTAAGAAAACTCAAATGCAACTCTTTCGTACCAAAAGTGGCTAGAACAGTCTTCAATGAACGGTTTTAGCACGGTTTGTTGTACCGGAACCAAAACCTGGAAGAACGGACTTGAAACGAGTTAAACATGAGTTTTGGGGCAATCGGAAGACTTGGGTGTTAAGAAAAATTCAAATGCAACTCTTTTCGTACCAAAAGTGGCTTGAACTCGTCTCACGAACGCTTTAGCACCTGGCTTGTCGTAACGAACCAAAACCTCGGGAACGCATTAAACGAGCAAACATGAGTTTTGGGTCAATCGGATGACTTGGGTGTTATGAAAAACTCAATGCAACTCTTTCGTACCAAAAAGTGGCTTGAACAAGCTTTCACGAACGGTTTTTGTAACGGTGGTCGTGACCAACCAAAACTCCGAACGGACTAGAAACAAGCTAAACATGAGTTTTGGGGCAAACGGGATGACTTAAGTTGTTAAGAAAAACTCAAATGCAACTCTTTTCATACCAAAATCAGCTAGAATAGTCTTCACGAAAGATTTTAGCACTGGTTTGTCGTACCGAACCAAAACTCAAGAACGGACTTGAAACGAGCGAAACATGACTTTTCTAAGCACCTTAACGTAATTTTAGTGTTAAGAAAAATTCAAATACAACTCTTTCATACCAAAGGCTGCTGAACAGTCTTCTCGAACAATTTTCACACACTTTGTCGCATGAGAACCAAAAAACGGACTTGAACGGAACGAGTTTTCGGGCAAGGATGACTTGGGTGTTAAGAAAACTCAAATGCAACTCTTTTCGTACCAAAAGTGGCTAGAACTAGTCTTCGAACGCTTCGCACGGTTTTCTTCGTACCGGAACCAAAACTCCGTGAACGAACTAGAAACGAGTTAAACATGAGTTTTGGGGCAAACGATGACTTGGGTGTTAAGAAAACTCAAATGCAACTCTTTTCACACTAAAAAAGTGGCTCGAAGAGTTATCACGAACGGTTTTTGCATAAAATTTGTCGTAACGGAACCAAAACTCCGGAACGGACTAGAAACGAGCTAAACATGAGTTTTGGGTCAAACGGGATGACTTGGGTGTTAAGAAAAACTCAAATGCAACTCTTCGTACCAAAAGTGGCTATAACAGTCTTCACGAACTATTTTTAGACACTTTATCGTAAATCTGGAACCAAAACTCAGCAACGGACTAGAAATGAGTTAAACATGAGTTTTGGGGCAAAAGGGATGACTTGGGTGTTAAGAAAACTCAAATGCAACTCTTTTCATACCAAAAGTGGCTAGAACTGCCTTCACGAACGGCTAACTGCACCTGGGCTGTCGAACGGAACCAAAACTCCAGAACGGAACTAGAAACGAGCTAAACATGAGTTTTGGAGCAAACGGGATGACTTGGGTGTTAAGAAAACTCAAATGCAACTCTTTCGTACTCAAAAGTGGCTAGAACAGTCTTCACGAACTGCTTTAGCACGGTTTGTCGCACTAGAACCAAAACTCCAGCAACGGACTAGAAACGAGCTAAACATGAGTTTTGGGTCACCGGATGACTTGGGTGTTAAGAAAAACTCAAATACAACTCTTTTTCGCACCAAAAGTGGCTAGAACGGTCTCACGAACGGTGCCGACCGCTTGTCGTATTTGAACCAAAACTCAAGGAATGTGGGTTGACTAGAAACGCGCTAAACATGAGTTTTGGGAGCAAACTAATGACTAGGGTGTCAAGAAAACTCAAATGCAACTCTTTCGTACTCAAAAGTGGCTAGAACAGTCTTCACGAACGGTTTTAGCACGGTTTGTCGTAATGAACCAAAACTCCGAACGGAATAGAAACGAGCTAAACATGAGTTTTGGGTCAAACGGATGACTTTGGTGTTAAGAAAAACTCAAATGCAACTCTTTCGTACCAAAGTGGCTAGAACAAGGGCCACACGAACGGTTTTAGCATGGTTTGTCGTATCGAAACCAAAACTCCAGAACGGACTTCAAACGAGCTAAACATGAGTTTTGGGGCAAACTGGGATGACTTGGGTGTTAAGAAAACTCAAATGCAACTCTTTTCGTACCAAAAGTGGCTTGAACTGCCTTCACGAACGGTTTTCCACGGCTTTGTCGTAACTGAACCAAAACTCCGGAACGGACTAGAAACGAGCTAAACATGAGTTTTGGAGCAAACGGGATGACTTGGGTGTTAAGAAAACTCAAATGCAACTCTTTCCATACCAAAAGTGGCTGAAGAGTCTTCACGAACGGCTTAGCACGCTTGTCGTATGGAACCAAAACTCCAAAGAACGGACTAGAAACGAGCTAAACATGAGTTTTGGGGCAAACTAGGATGACTTGGGTGTTAAGAAAACTCAAATGCAACTCTTTTCGTACCAAAAGTGGCTGAACTGAACCTCACGAACGGTTTTCGCACGCTTGTCGTAACGGAACCAAAACTCCGAACGGACTAGAAACGAGCTAAACATGAGTTTTGGGTCAAACGGGATGACTTGGTGTTAAGAAAAAACTCAAATGCAACTCTTTTCGTACCAAAAGTGGCTTGAACAGTCTTCACGAACGGCTTTAGCACTGCGGTGTCGTAACGGAACCAAAACTCCGGAACGACTAGAAACGAGCTAAACATGAGTTTTGGGGCAAACGGATGACTTGGGTGTTAAGAAAACTCAAATGCAACTCTTTTCGTACCAAAAGTGGCTAGAACAGTCTTCACGAACGGTTTTAGCACGGTTTGTCGTAACGAACCAAAACTCCAGGAACGGACTAGAAACGAGCTAAACATGAGTTTGGGCAAACGGATGACTTGGGTGTTAAGAAAAACTCAAATGCAACTCTTTTCGTACCAAAAGTGGCTAGAACAGCCTTCACGAACGATTTTCCCATGGTTTGTCGTACGGAACCAAAACTCCAGAACGGACTAGAAACGAGCTAAACATGAGTTTTGGGCAAACGGATGACTTGGGTGTTAAGAAAACTCAAATGCAACTCTTTTCATACCAAAAGTGGCTAGAACAAATCTTCACGAACAATTTTTGCACACTTTGTCATACGAACCAAAACTCCAGAACGACTTGAAACGAGCTAAACATGAGTTTTGGGGCAAACGGGATGACTTGGGTGTTAAGAAAAAACTCAAATGCAACTCTTTTCGCACCAAAAGTGGCTTGAACGGTCTTCACGAACGGTTTTAGCACCTTTGTCGTATTTGAACCAAAACTCAAGGAACGGACTAGAAACGAGCCAAACATGAGTTTTGGGGCAAACGGATGACTTGGGTGTTAAGAAAAACTCAAATGCAACTCTTTTCGCACCAAAAGTGGCTAGAACGGCTGCTTCACGAACGGTTTTAGCACCTGTTTGTCGTAATTGAACCAAAACTCGAACGGACTAGAAACGAGCTAAACATGAGTTTTTTGGGGGCAAACGATGACTTGGGTGTTAAGAAAAACTCAAATGCAACTCTTTTCATACCAAAAGTGGCTTGAACTCGTCTTCACGAACGGTTTTCGCATGGTTTGTCGAACGGAACCAAAACTCCGGAACGGACTAGAAACGAGCTAAACATGAGTTTTGGGGCAAACGGGATGACTTGGGTGTTAAGAAAAACTCAAATGCAACTCTTTTCGTACCAAAAATTGCTTGAACTGTCTTCACGAACGGTTTTCGCACGGTTTGTCATAACGGAACCAAAACTCCGGGAACGGACTAGAAACGAGCTAAACATGAGTTTTGGGTCAAACGGGATGACTTTGGTGTTAAGAAAAACTCAAATGCAACTCTTTCCGTACCAAAAGTGGCTAGAACAGTCTTCACGAACGGTTTTAGCACGGTTTGTCGTACGAACCAAAACTCCAGAACGGACTTGAAACGAGCTAAACATGAGTTTTGGGGCAAACGGGATGACTTGGGTGTTAAGAAAAACTCAAATGCAACTCTTTTCGTACCAAAAGTGGCTTGAACCGTCTTCACGAACGGTTTTCGCACGGTTTGTCGTAATTTGAACCAAAACTCCGGAACGGACTTAGAAACGAGCTAAACATGAGTTTTGGGGCAAACGGGATGACTTGGGTGTTAAGAAAACTCAAATGCAACTCTTTCATACCAAAAGTGGCTAGAACGGCTCACGAACGGCTTTTTACCGGTTTGTCGACTCGAACCAAAACTCCAGGAACGGACTAGAAACGAGCTAAACATGAGTTTTGGGGCAAACGGGATGACTTGGGTGTTAAGAAAAACTCAAATGCAACTCTTTTCATACCAAAAGTGGCTTGAACAGTCTTCACGAACGGTTTTAGCACGGTTTGTCGTAACGGAACCAAAACCGAACGGACTAGAAACGAGCCATGAGTTTTGGGGCAAACGGGATGACTTGGGTGTTAAGAAAACTCAAATGCAACTCTTTTCATACCAAAAGTGGCTAGAACAGTCTTCACGAACGGTTTTAGCACGGTTTGTCGTAACGGAACCAAAACTCCAGAACGGACTAGAAACGAGCTAAACATGAGTTTTGGGGGCAAACGGGATGACTTGGGTGTTAAGAAAAACTCAAATGCAACTCTTTCGTACCAAAAGTGGCTAGAACGGTCTTCACGAACGGTTTTAGCACGGTTTGTCGTAACCGGAACCAAAACTCCAGAACGGACTAGAAACGAGCTAAACATGAGTTTTGGGGCAAACGGATGACTTGGGTGTTAAGAAAACTCAAATGCAACTCTTTTCATACCAAAAGTGGCTAGAACAGCCTTCACGAACGGTTTTAGCACGGTTTGTCGTAACGGAACCAAAACTCGGAACGGACTAGAAACGAGCTAAACATGAGTTTTGGGGCAAACGGATGACTTGGGTGTTAAGAAAAACTCAAATGCAACTCTTTTTCATACCAAAAGTGGCTAGAACAACCTTCACGAACGGTTTTAGCACGCTTTGTCGTAACGGAACCAAAACTCCGGAACGGACTAGAAACGAGCTAAACATGAGTTTTGGGGCAAACGGGATGACTTGGGTGTTAAGAAAAAACTCAAATGCAACTCTTTTCATACCAAAAGTGGCTAGAACGGTCTTCACGAACGGGTTTTAGCACACTTTGTCATACCAAAACCAAAACTCCCGAAACGCTAAACATGAGTTTTGACGGGATGACTTGGGTGTTAAGAAAAAACTCAAATGCAACTCTTTCATACCAAAAGTGGCTTGAACAGCTTCACGAACGGTTTTAGCACGGTTTGTCGTAACGGAACCAAAACTCCAGGAACGACTAGAAACGAGCTAAACATGAGTTTTGGGGCAAACGGATGACTTGGGTGTTAAGAAAAACTCAAATGCAACTCTTTTCATACCAAAAGTGGCTAGAACAGTCTTCACGAACGGTTTTTGCACGGTTTGTCGAACGGAACCAAAACTCCGAACGGACTAGAAACGAGCTAAACATGAGTTTTGGGGCAAACGGATGACTTGGGTGTTAAGAAAAACTCAAATGCAACTCTTTCATACCAAAAGTGGCTAGAACAGTCTTTCACGAACGGTTTTAGCACGGTTTGTCGTAACGGAACCAAAACTCCAGAACGGAATAGAAACGAGCTAAACATGAGTTTTGGGTCAAACGGATGACTTTGGTGTTAAGAAAACTCAAATGCAACTCTTTCATACCAAAAGTGGCTAGAACGTCTTCACGAACGGTTTTAGCATGGTTTGTCGTACCTGAACCAAAACTCCAGAACGGACTAGAAACGAGCTAAACATGAGTTTTGGGGCAAACGGATGACTTGGGTGTTAAGAAAAAACTCAAATGCAACTCTTTTCATACCAAAAGTGGCTTGAACAACCACGAACGGTTTTTGCACGCTTTGTCGTAACGGAACCAAAACTCGAACGGAATAGAAACGAGCTAAACATGAGTTTTGGGTCAAACGGGATGACTTTGGTGTTAAGAAAAACTCAAATGCAACTCTTTTCATACCAAAAGTGGCTTGAACAGTCTTCACGAACTGTTTTAGCACGGTTTGTCGTAACGGAACCAAAACTCCAGAACGGACTTGAAACGAGCTAAACATGAGTTTTGGGGCAAACGGGATGACTTGGGTGTTAAGAAAAACTCAAATGCAACTCTTTTACCAAAAGTGGCTTGAACCGTCTTCACGAACGGTTTTCGCACACTTTGTCGTAACGGAACCAAAACTCCGGAACGGACTAGAAACGAGCTAAACATGAGTTTTGGGGCAAACGGGATGACTTGGGTGTTAAGAAAAACTCAAATGCAACTCTTTTCATACCAAAAGTGGCTAGAACAGTCACGAACGGCTTTAGCACGCTTGTCGTAACGGAACCAAAACTCCAGAACGGACTAGAAACGAGCTAAACATGAGTTTTGGGGCAAACAGATGACTTGGGTGTTAAGAAAACTCAAATGCAACTCTTTTCGTACCAAAAAGTGGCTAGAACAGTCTTCACGAACGGTTTTTTGCACGGTTTGTCGAACGAACCAAAACTCCTGAACGGACTAAAACGAGCTAAACATGAGTTTTGGGGCAAACGGGATGACTTGGGTGTTAAGAAAAACTCAAATGCAACTCTTTTCGTACCAAAAGTGGCTAGAACAGTCTTCACGAACGGTTTTCCACGGTTTGTCGTAATTGAAACCAAAACTCCATGAACGGACTTGAAACGAGCTAAACATGAGTTTTGGAGCAAACGGGATGACTTGGGTGTTAAGAAAAACTCAAATGCAACTCTTTCGTACTCAAAAGTGGCTAGAACAAATCTTCACGAACGGTTTTAGCACGGTTTGTCGTAACGGAACCAAAACTCCCGGAACGGACTAGAAACGAGCTAAACATGAGAGTTTTGGGGCAATCGGATGACTTGGGTGTTAAGAAAAACTCAAATGCAACTCTTTTCGCACCAAAAGTGGCTTGAACTGTTTCACGAACGGTTTTAGCACGTTTGTCGTAACGGAACCAAAACTCCAAGAACGGACTTGAAACGAGCTAAACATGAGTTTTGGGGCAAACGGGATGACTTGGGTGTTAAGAAAAAACTCAAATGCAACTCTTTTCGTACCAAAAGTGGCTTGAACAGCCTTCACGAACGGTTTTAGACACTTTGTCAACGGAACCAAAACTCCGGAACGGAATAGAAACGAGCTAAACATGAGTTTTGGGTCAAACGGATGACTTGGGTGTTACTTAAAAACTCAAATGCAACTCTTTCATACCAAAAGTGGCTTGAACTGTCTTCACGAACGGTTTTTTAGCACGGTTGTCGTAACGGAACCAAAACTCCTCGGAACGGACTAGAAACGATAAACATGAGTTTTGGGGCAAACGGGATGACTTGGGTGTTAAGAAAAACTCAAATGCAACTCCTTTTCGTACCAAAAGTGGCTAGAACAGTCTTCACGAACGGTTTTAGCATGGTTTGTCATAACGGAACCAAAACTCTAGAACGGACTAGAAACGAGCTAAACATGAGTTTTGGGGCAAACTGGATGACTTGGGTGTTAAGAAAAACTCAAATGCAACTCTTTTCATACCAAAAGTGGCTAGAACAGTCTTCACGAACGGTTTTAGCACGGTTTGTCGTAACGGAACCAAAACTCCAGAACGGACTAGAAACGAGCTAAACATGAGTTTTGGGGCAAACGGGATGACTTGGGTGTTAAGAAAACTCAAATGCAACTCTTTTCATACCAAAAGTGGCTTGAACAGTCTTCACGAACGGTTTTCGCACGGTTTGTCGTAACGGAACAAAACTCCTGAACGGACTAGAAACGAGCTAAACATGAGTTTTGGGGCAATCGATGACTTGGGTGTTAAGAAAACTCAAATGCAACTCTTTTCATACCAAAAGTGGCTAGAACAACGAACGGTTTTTGCACGGTTTGTCGAACGGAACCAAAACTCCTGAGAACGGACTAGAAACGAGCTAAACATGAGTTTTGGGGCAAACGGGATGACTTGGTGTTAAGAAAACTCAAATGCAACTCTTTCGTACCAAAAGTGGCTAGAACGGCTTTCACGAACGGTTTTTGCACACTTTGTCGTAACGGAACCAAAACTCCAGAACGGACTAGAAACGAGCTAAACATGAGTTTTGGAGCAAACGGGATGACTTGGGTGTTAAGAAAACTCAAATGCAACTCTTTTCGTACTCAAAAGTGGCTTGAACTGCCTTTCACGAACGGTTTTAGCACGGCTCTTTGTCGTAACGAACCAAAACTCCGGAACGGACTAGAAACGAGCTAAACATGAGTTTTGGGGCAAACAGGATGACTGGGTGTTAAGAAAAACTCAAATGCAACTCTTTTCGTACCAAAAGTGGCTAGAATAGTCTTCATGAACGGTTTTTGCATGGTTTGTCGTAACGGAACCAAAACTCCTGAACGGACTAGAAACGAGCAAACATGAGTTTTGGGGCAAAATGGATGACTTGGTGTTAAGAAAACTCAAATGCAACTCTTTTCGTACCAAAAGTGGCTTGAACTATCTTCACGAACGGTTTTTGCACGGTTTGTCGTAACGGAACCAAAACTCCTGGAACGGACTAGAAACGAGCTAAACATGAGTTTTGGTGTCAAAAAATGACTGGTGTTAAGAGAAACTCAAATGCACTCTTTTCTACTCAAAAAAGTGGCTAGAACATACGCCACGAACGGTTTTAGCACGATTTGTCGTACTGGAACCAAAACTCCAGGATCGGACTAGAAATGAGCTAAACATGAGTTTTGGGGCAAACGGGATGACTTTGAGTGTTAAGAAAATTCAAATACAACTCTTTTCGCACCAAAAGTGGCTAGGAACGGTCTTCACGAACGGTTTTCGCACACTTGTCGTATTTGAACCATCACTCAAGGATAGAAACTTGCTAAACATGAGTTTTGGGGCAAACGGAATGACTTGGGTGTTAAGAAAAAACTCAAATGCACCCTTTCGTACTAAAAGTGGCTAGAACAAATTTCAATAACTATTTTAGCACGGTTTGTACTGGGAACGGAACCAAAACCTCGAATCCAAGGAACGAGCTAAACATGAGTTTTGGGTCAAACGGGATGACTTTGGTGCTAAGAAAAACTCAAATGCTAATTTCTTTCATACCAAAAGTGGCTAGAACAGCTCTTCACTAATCCAAGTGAGCATGGTTTGTCGTAACGGAACCAAAACTCCAGGAACGGACTAGAAACGAGCTAAACATGAGTTTTGGGGCAAACGGGATGACTTGGGTGTTAAGAAAAACTCAAATGCAACTCTTTTCGTACCAAAAGTGGCTAGAACGGTTCACGAACGGTTTTCGCACGGTTTGTCGTAACGGAACCAAAACTCCGGAACGGACTAGAAACGAGCTAAACATGAGTTTTGGGGCAAACGGGATGACTTGGGTGTTAAGAAAAACTCAAATGCAACTCTTTTCGTACCAAAAGTGGCTAGAACGCGGGATGACTTCACGAACGGTTTTCGCAAAATTTTGTCTTCACGAACGGTTTTAGCATGGTTTGTCGTAACGGAACCAAAACTCCGGAACGGACTAGAAACGAGCTAAACATGAGTTTTGGGGCAAACGGGATGACTTGGGTGTTAAGAAAAACTCAAATGCAACTCTTTTCGTACCAAAAGTGGCTAGAACTGTCTTCACGAACGGTTTT
>JAENPR010002962.1:0-31426 GCA_018135685.1 Themeda triandra | reverse complement strand
CCATGGTTAAGCCATTTTGATGCCTCTCACCTCTCCACCATAGAGTTTTCCATCACCCGAGAGCCCGAAGGGCCCTTAACCATGGCTCCACGGCTCAAAACCGCCACATTTGCACACACGACCATGCCGCCGCATGGTCGGTTCCAACGCATCCTATGGCTCCCGCACCGAGTCAAGCAAGCCCGTACGCCATGGTTAAGGCATTTTGACACCTCCGGGCCTCTCTACCATAGCGTTTTGTCATCGCCGAGAGCCCGAACGGCCCTTAACCTCGGCTCCACGGCTCCGTAACCGCCATATTTGCACACACGACTTTGCCGCCGCACGGCCGGTTCCTATGCGTCCTACGGCTCCTCGCACCAAGTCAAGCACGCCCATGCACCATGGTTAAGGCATTTTAACACCTTTGGCCTCTCCACCACAGCGCATTATTACCGCCCGAGAACCCGAATGGCCCTTAACCATGGCTCCACAAACTCTAGAACCGCCATATTTGCACACACGACTATGCTACCGCACAAATGGCCCCGCATGTCCTATAGCTCTCGACACTAGGTCAAGCACGACCGTATGCCATGGTTAAGGCGTTTTGACACCTCCGGCCTCACCACCACAATATTTGTCATCACCCGAGAGCCCGAACGGCCCTTAACTATAGCTCCACGACTCCGAACATCCATAATTGCACACACGACCGTGCCGCCGCACACGCCCGGATCCCGTGCATCCTACGGCTCTCGGCACCGGGTCAAGCACGCCCGTACGCCATGGTTAAGCCATTTTGATGCCTCTCACCTCTCCACCATAGAGTTTTTCATCACCCGAGAGCCCGAAGGGCCCTTAACCATGCTCCACGGCCGCAAAACCGCCATATTTGCACACACGACCATGCCGCCGCACGGCCGGTTCCAACGCATCCTATGGCTCCCGACCGAGTCAAGCATGCCCGTACGCCATGGTTAAGGCATTTTGACACCTCTCGGCCTCTCTACCATAGCGCATTTGCCATCGCTCGAGAGCCCGAACGGCCCTTAACCTTGGCTCCACGGCTCCGTAACCGCCATATTTGCACACACGACCATGCCGCCGCACGGCCGCCTCCAACGCATCCTATGGCTCCCGGCACCGAGTCAAGCATGCCCGTACGCCATGGTTAAGGCATTTTGACACCTCTAGCCTCTCCACCACAGCGTTTGTTGCCGCCGAGAACCCGAATGGCCCTTAACCATGGCTCCACAGCTCTAGAACCGCCATATTTGCACACACGAATATGCTACCGCACAGCCGGCTCGTGCGTGTCCTACAGCCTCTCGACACTAGGTCAAGCATGACCGTATGCCATGGTTAAGGCATTTTGATGCCTCCGGCCTCACCACCACAATGTTTGTCATCACCCGAGAGCCCGAACGGCCCTTAACTATAGCTCCACGACCTGCAACATCCATAATTGCACACACGACCGTGCCGCCGCACGGCCGGATCCCGTGCATCCTATGGCTCTCGGCACCGGGTCAAGCACGCCCGTACGCCATGGTTAAGCCATTTTGATGCCTCTCACCTCTCCACCATAGAGTTTTCCATCACCCGAGAGCCCGAAGGGCCCTTAACCATGCCTCCACGGCTCCAAAACCGCCATATTTGCACACACGACCATGCCGCCGCACGGCCGGTTCCAACGCATTTTATGGCTCCCGGCACCGAGTCAAGCATGCCCGTACGCCATGGTTAAGGCATTTTGACACCTCCGGCCTCTCTACCATAGCGTTTGCCATCACTCGAGAGCCCGAACGGCACTTAACCTCGGCTCCACGGCTCCGTAACCGCCATATTTGCACACACGACTTTGCCGCCGCACGGCCGGTTCCTCGCGCATCCTACGGCTCCGCACCAAGTCAAGCACGCCCATGCACTATGGTTAAGGCGTTTTGACACCGCCGGCCTCTCGACCACAGCATTTGTTGCCGCCCAAGAACCCGAATGGCCCTTAACCATGGCTCCACCGCTCTAGAACCGCCATATTTGCACACACGACTATGCTACCGCACAAATGGTTCCTACGTGTCCTATAGCTCTCGACACTAGGTCAAGCACGACCGTATGCCATGGTTAAGGCATTTTGACACCTCCGGCCCCACCACCACAATGTTTGTCATCACCCGAGAGCCCGAACGGCCCTTAACTATAGCTCCACGACCCGTAACATCCATAATTGCACACACGACCGTGCCGGCGCACGGCCGGATCCCGTGCATCCTACGGCTCTCGCACCGGTTCAAGCACACCCGTACGCCATGGTTAAGCCATTTTGATGCCTCTCACCTCTCCACCATAGAGTTTTCCATCACCCGAGAGCCCGAAGGGCCCTTAACCATGGCTCCACGGCAAAAAACCGCCACATTTGCACACACGACCATGCCGCCGCATGGTCGGTTCCAACGCATCCTATGGCTCCCCCAAGACCGAGTCAAGCAAGCCCGTACGCCATGGTTAAGGCATTTTGACACCTCCGGCCTCTCTACCATAGCGTTTGTCATCGCCGAGAGCCCGAACGGCCCTTAACCTCGGCTCCACGGCTCCGTAACCGCCATATTTGCACACACGACTTTGCCGCCGCACGGCCGGTTCCTATGCGTCCTACGGCTCCTCGCACCAAGTCAAGCACGCCCATGCACCATGGTTAAGGCATTTTAACACCTTTGGCCTCTCCACCACAGCGTTTATTACCGCCCGAGAACCCGAATGGCCCTTAACCATGGCTCCACAGCTCTAGAACCGCCATATTTGCACACACGACTATGCTACCGCACAGCCCGCCTCTGCATGTCCTATAGCTCTCGACACTAGGTCAAGCACGACCGTATGCCATGGTTAAGGCGTTTTGACGCCTCGGCCTCACCACCACAATATTTGTCATCACCCGAGAGCCCGAACGGCCCTTAACTATAGCTCCACGACCTGAACATCCATAATTGCACACACGACCGTGCCGCCGCACGCCGGATCCCGTGCATCCTACGGCTCTCGCACCGGGTCAAGCACGCCCGTACGCCATGGTTAAGCCATTTTGATGCCTCTCACCTCTCCACCATAGAGTTTTTCATCACCCGAGAGCCCGAAGGGCCCTTAACCATGCCTCCACGGCCGCAAAACCGCCATATTTGCACACACGACCATGCCGCCGCACGGCCGGTTCCAACGCATCCTATGGCTCCCGGCACCGAGTCAAGCATGCCCGTACGCCATGGTTAAGGCATTTTGACACCTCCGGCCTCTCTACCATAGCGTTTGCCATCGCTCGAGAGCCCGAACGGCCCTTAACCTTGGCTCCACGGCTCCGTAACCGCCATATTTGCACACACGACCATGCCGCACGGCCGGGCCTAACGCATCCTATGGCTCCCGCACCGAGTCAAGCATGCCCGTACGCCATGGTTAAGGCATTTTGACACCTCTAGCCTCTCCACCACAGCGTTTGTTGCCGCCGAGAACCCGAATGGCCCTTAACCATGGCTCCACAGCTCTAGAACCGCCATATTTGCACACACGAATATGCTACCGCACAAACTCGGTTCCGTGCGTGTCCTACAGCTCTTGACACTAGGTCAAGCATGACCGTATGCCATGGTTAAGGCGTTTTGATGCCTCCGGCCTCACCACCACAATGTTTGTCATCACCCGAGAGCCCGAACGGCCCTTAACTACAGCTCCACGACTCCTGTAACATCCATAATTGCACACACGACCGTGCCGCCGCACGGCCGGATCCCGTGCATCCTATGGCTCTCGGCACCGGGTCAAGCACGCCCGTACGCCATGGTTAAGCCATTTTGATGCCTCTCACCTCTCCACCATAGAGTTTTCCATCACCCGAGAGCCCGAAGGGCCCTTAACCATGCCTCCACGGCTCCAAAACCGCCATATTTGCACACTCGACCATGCCGCCGCACGGCCGGTTCCAACGCATTTTATGGCTCCCGCCCGAGTCAAGCATGCCCGTACGCCATGGTTAAGGCATTTTGACACCTCCGGCCTCTCTCTACCATAGCGTTTGCCATCACTCGAGAGCCCGAACGGCACTTAACCTCGGCTCCACGGCTCCGTAACCGCCATATTTGCACACACGACTTTGCCGCCGCACGGCCGGTTCCCGCATCCTACGGCTCCTCGCACCAAGTCAAGCACGCCCATGCACTATGGTTAAGGCATTTTGACACCGCCGGCCTCTCGACCACAGCATTTGTTGCCGCCCAAGAACCCGAATGGCCCTTAACCATGGCTCCACCGCTCTAGAACCGCCATATTTGCACACACGACTATGCTACCGCACAGCCGGTTCCTACGTGTCCTATAGCTCTCGACACTAGGTCAAGCACGACCGTATGCCATGGTTAAGGCATTTTGACACCTCTCCGGCCCCACCACCACAATGTTTGTCATCACCCGAGAGCCCGAACGGCCCTTAACTATAGCTCCACGACTCCGTAACATCCATAATTGCACACACGACCGTGCCGGCGCACGGCCGGATCCCGTGCATCCTACGGCTCTCGGCACCGGTTCAAGCACACCCGTACGCCATGGTTAAGCCATTTTGATGCCTCTCACCTCTCCACCATAGAGTTTTCCATCACCCGAGAGCCCGAAGGGCCCTTAACCATGGCTCCACGGCAAAAACGCCACATTTGCACACACGACCATGCCGCCGCATGGTCGGTTCCAACGCGTCCTATGGCTCCCGCACCGAGTCAAGCAAGCCCGTACGCCATGGTTAAGGCATTTTGACACCTCCGGCCTCTCTACCATAGCGTTTGTCATCGCTCGAGAGCCCGAACGGCCCTTAACCTCGGCTCCACGGCTCCGTAACCGCCATATTTGCACACACGACTTTGCCGCCGCACGGCCGGTTCCTATGCATCCTACGGCTCCTCGCACCAAGTCAAGCACGCCCATGCACCATGGTTAAGGCATTTTAACACCTTTGGCCTCTCCACCACAGCGTTTTATTACCGCCCGAGAACCCGAATGGCCCTTAACCATGGCTCCACAGCTCTAGAACCGCCATATTTGCACACACGACTATGCTACCGCACAAACCAGCCTCCCGCATGTCCTATAGCTCTCGACACTAGGTCAAGCACGACCGTATGCCATGGTTAAGGCGTTTTGACGCCTCCGGCCTCACCACCACAATATTTGTCATCACCCGAGAGCCCGAACGGCCCTTAACTATAGCTCCACGACTCCGTAACATCCATAATTGCACACACGACCGTGCCGCCGCACGCCGGATCCCGTGCATCCTACGGCTCTCGGCACCGGGTCAAGCACGCCCGTACGCCATGGTTAAGCCATTTTGATGCCTCTCACCTCTCCACCATAGAGTTTTTCATCACCCGAGAGCCCGAAGGGCCCTTAACCACAGCTCCACGGCCGCAAAACCGCCATATTTGCACACACGACCATGCCGCCGCACGGCCGGTTCCAACGCATCCTATGGCTCTCGACACGAGTCAAGCATGCCCGTACGCCATGGTTAAGGCATTTTGACACCTCCGGCCTCTCTACCATAGCGTTTGCCATCGCTCGAGAGCCCGAACGGCCCTTAACCTTGGCTCCACGGCTCCGTAACCGCCATATTTGCACACACGACCATGCCGCCGCACGGCCGGGCCAACGCATCCTATGGCTCCCGCACCGAGTCAAGCATGCCCGTACGCCATGGTTAAGGCATTTTGACACCTCTAGCCTCTCCACCACAGCGTTTGTTGCCGCCCGAGAACCCGAATGGCCCTTAACCATGGCTCCACAGCGCTCTAGAACCGCCATATTTGCACACACGAATATGCTACCGCACAGCCGGTTCGTGCGTGTCCTACAGCTCTTGACACTAGGTCAAGCATGACCGTATGCCATGGTTAAGGCATTTTGATGCCTCGGCCTCACCACCACAATGTTTGTCATCACCCGAGAGCCCGAACGGCCCTTAACTACAGCTCCACGACTCTGTAACATCCATAATTGCACACACGACCGTGCCGCCGCACGGCCGGATCCCGTGCATCCTATGGCTCTCGGCACACCGGGTCAAGCACGCCCGTACGCCATGGTTAAGCCATTTTGATGCCTCTCACCTCTCCACCATAGAGTTTTCCATCACCCGAGAGCCCGAAGGGCCCTTAACCATGCCTCCACGGCTCCAAAACCGCCATATTTGCACACTCGACCATGCCGCCGCACGGCCGGTTCCAACGCATTTTATGGCTCCCGCCCGAGTCAAGCATGCCCGTACGCCATGGTTAAGGCATTTTGACACCTCCGGCCTCTCTACCATAGCGTTGCCATCACTCGAGAGCCCGAACGGCACTTAACCTCGGCTCCACGGCTCCGTAACCGCCATATTTGCACACACGACTTTGCCGCCGCACGGCCGGTTCCCGCGCATCCTACGGCTCCTCGCACCAAGTCAAGCACGCCCATGCACTATGGTTAAGGCATTTTGACACCGCCGGCCTCTCGACCACAGCATTTGTTGCCGCCCAAGAACCCGAATGGCCCTTAACCATGGCTCCACCGCTCTAGAACCGCCATATTTGCACACACGACTATGCTACCGCACAGCCGGTTCCTACGTGTCCTACAAATTCTCGACACTAGGTCAAGCACGACCGTATGCCATGGTTAAGGCATTTTGACACCTCCGCCAAACCACCACAATGTTTGTCATCACCCGAGAGCCCGAATCCACGCCTCCTTAACTATAGCTCCACGACCTGCATCCATAATTGCACACACGATCGTGCCGGCGCACCCGGCCGATCCCGTGCATCCTACGCCCCAAGACCTGGGCTCAAGCACACCCGTACGCCTATGGTTAAGCCATTTTGATGCCTCTCACCTCTCCACCATAGAGTTTTCCATCACCCGAGAGCCCGAAGGGCCCTTAACCATGGCTCCACTAAGCAAAGAAAACCGATATTTGCACACACGAACATGCCGCCGCACCTGGCCGGTTCCAACACGTTTTATGGCTCCCGACCGAGTCAAGCATGCTTGTACGCCATGGTTAAGGCATTTTGACACCTCTAGCCTCTCTGGCTCATAGCGCTTTGTTGTCGCCGAGAGCCTAAACGGCCCTTAACCTCGGCCTCCACGCGCCCGTAACCGCCATATTTGCACACACGACTTTGCCGCCGCACGTTCTGCCTCGCGCATCCTACGGCTCCCGACCAAGTCAAGCACGCCCATGCACCATGGTTAAGGCGTTTTGACACCTTTGGCCTCTCCACCACAGCGTTTTGCTACCGCCCAAGAACCCTCGAATGGCCCTTAACCATGGCTCCACCGCTCTAGAACTCCATATTTGCACACACACGATGGTGCTAACAAGACAAATGTTCTACGTGTCCCATGCCTCTCGACACTAGGTCAAGCATGACCGTATGCCATGGTTAAAAGCATTTTGACGCCTTCGGCCTCACCACCACAATATTTGTCATCACCCGAGAGCCCGAACGTCCTAACTATAGCTCCACGACCTGCAACATCCATAATTGCACACACGACCGTGGCTGCGCACGGCCGGATCCCGTGCATCCTACGGCTCTCGCACGGTTCAAGCATGCCCGTACGCCATGGTTAAGCCATTTTGATGCCTCTCACCTCTCCACCATAGAGTTTTTCATCACCCGAGAGCCCTAAAGGGCCCTTAACCATGGCCCACCACGCAAAAACCGCCACATTGCACACACGACCATGCCGCGCATGGCCGGTTCCAACGCATCCTATGGCTCTCGCAAGACCGAGTCAAGCAAGCCCGTACGCCATGGTTAAGGCATTTTGACACCTCCTGCCTTCTCTACCATAGCGTTTGTCATCGGCTGAGAGCCTGAACGGCCCCAACCTTGGCTCCACGCGCCTCCTAACTTCCATATTTGCACACACGACCATGCAGCCCGCATGGCCGCCCAACGCATCCTATGGCTCCCGGCACCAAGTCAAGCATGTCCATGCGATGGTTAAGGCATTTTTACACCTTTGGCCTCTCCACCACAGCGCTTTGCTACCGCCCGAGAACCCGAATGGCCCTTAACCATGGCTCCACAAACCTAGAATCGCCATATTTGCACACACGATCATGCTACCGCACAACTTCTGCTCCCGGCATGTCCTAGTACTTTGACACTAGGTCAAGCATGACCGTATGCCATGGTTAAGGCATTTTGACGCCCGGCCTCACCACCACAATGTTTGTCATCACCCGAGAGCCCGAACGGCCCTTAACTATAGCCTCCACGACCTGCATCCATAATTGCACACACAACCGTGCGGCCGCCACCGCCCTGGATCCCCGTGCATCCTATGGCTCCGCACCGGGTCAAGCACGCCCGTACGCCATGGTTAAGCCATTTTGATGCCTCTCACCTCTCCACCATAGAGTTTTCCATCACCCGAGAGCCTGAAGGGCCCTTAACCATGCCTCCACGGCTCCAAAACCGCCATATTTGCACACACGACCATGCCGCCGCACCTGGCCGGTTCCAACGCATTTTATGGCTCCCTAGCCCGAGTCAAGCATGCCCGTATGCCATGGTTAAGGCATTTTGACACCTCCCGGGGCCTTCTACCATAGCGTTTCCATCACTCGAGCCCGAACGACACTTAACCTCGGCTCCACGGCTCCGTAACCGCCATATTTGCACACACGACTTGCCGCGCACGGCCGGTTCCCGCGCATCCTATGGCCCCGGCACCGAGTCAAGCATGCCCATGCACTATGGTTAAGGCATTTTGACACCACTAGCCTCTCGACTACAGCATTTGTTGCCACCCAAGAACCCGAATGGCCCTTAACCATGGCTCCACCGCTCTAGAACTACCATATTTGCACACACGACTATGCTACCGCACGTGCCCGGCTCCTGCGTGTCCTACAACTTGACACTAGGTCAAGCATGACCGTATGCCATGGTTAAGGCATTTTGACACCTTTGGCCCCACCACCACAATGTTTGTCATCACCCGAGAGCCCGAACGGCCCTTAACTATAGCTCCACGACCTGCATCCATAATTGCACACACGACCGTGCCGGCGCACGGCCGGATCCCCGTGCATCCTACGCCTTCGCACCGGCTCAAGCACACCCGTACGCCATGGTTAATCCATTTTGATGCCTCTCACCTCTCCACCATAGAGTTTTCCATCACCCGAGAGCCCGAAGGGCCCATAACCATGGCTCCACGGCTCCAAAACCGCTACATTTGCACACGACCATGCCGCCGCATGGGCCGGGCCTAACGCATTTTATGGCTCCCATGGCTCCCTGGTTAAGGCATTTTGACCGAGCGCTCATCACAAACCCGTACGCCTTAACTCCTGGTTAAGGCTTTGACACCGCCGGCCTATCGACTCACGCATTTTAAGGTGCCGCCCAAGAACCCAAATGGCCCTTAACCATGGCTCCACCGCAAATAGAACCGCCATATTTGCACACACGACTATGCTACCGCACAAATGCCTGCTCCTACGTGTCCTAGCTCTTGACACTAGGTCAAGCACAACCGTATGCCATGGTTAAGGCATTTTGACACCGCCCCACCACCACAATGTTTGTCATCACCCGAGAGCCCGAACGGCCCTTAACTATAGCTCCACGACTCCGTAACATCCATAATTGCACACACGACCGTGCCGCCGCACGCCGGATCCAAAGTGTATCCTACGGCCTTTAAGGCACCGGGTCAAGCATGCCCGTACGCCATGGTTAAGCCATTTTGATGCCTCTCACCTCTCCACCATAGAGTTTTTCATCACCCGAGAGCCCGAAGGGCCCTTAACCATGCCTCCACGGCTCCAAAACCGCCATATTTGCACACACGACCATGCCGCCGCACGGCCGGTTCCAACGCATCCTATGGCTCCCGCACTCGAAGTCAAGCATGCCCGTACGCCATGGTTAAGGCATTTTGACACCTCCCGGGCTCTCTACCATAGCGTTTGCCATCGCCGAGAGCCCGAACGGCACTTAACCTGGCTCCACGGCCCGAACCGCCATATTTGCACACACGACCATGCCGCCGCACGGCCGCTCCAACGCATCCTATGGCTCCTAGCACCAAGTCAAGCACGTCATGCACTATGGTTAAGGCATTTTGACACCTCTAGCCTATCCACCACAGCATTTGTTGCCGCCAAGAACCCGAATGGCCCTTAACCATGGCTCCACCGCTCTAGAACCGCCATATTTGCACATACGAATATGCTACCGCACAGCCCGGTTCCCGCGTGTCCTATAGCTCTTCGACACTAGGTCAAGCATGACCGTATGCCATGGTTAAGGCATTTTGATGCCTCCGGCCCCACCATCACAATGTTTGTCATCACCCGAGAGCCCGAACGGCCCTTAACTATAGCTCCACGACTCTAGAACATCCATAATTGCACACACGACTATGCTGCCACACCTGCCGGATCCCGTGCATCCTATGGCTCTCGCACCGATTCAAGCACACCCGTACGCCATGGTTAAGCCATTTTGATGCCTCTCACCTCTCCACCATAGAGTTTTCCATCACCCGAGAGCCCGAAGGGCCCTTAACCATGCCTCCACGGCCCAAACTGCCATATTTGCACACACGACCATGCCGCCGCACCTGGCCGGTTCCAACGCATTTTATGGCTCCCGACACCGAGTCAAGCATTCCCGTACGCCATAGTTAAGGCATTTTGACACCTCTTAGCCTCTCTACCATAGCGTTTTGCCATCACTCGAGAGCCCGAACGGCACTTAACTCCTGGGCCTACGTGCTCCAGAACGCCATATTTGCACACACGAATTTTGCCGCCGCACGGCGGTTCCTATGCGCATCCTATGGCTCGCACCAAGTCAAGCATGCCCATGCACTATGGTTAAGGTGTTTTGACACCGCCGGCCTCTCCACCACAGCGTTTATTACTGCCCAAGAACCCGAATGGCCCTTAACCATGGCTCCACCGCTCTAGAACTGCCATATTTGCACACACGACTATGCTACCGCACAGCCTCGGTTCGCACGTGTCCTATAGCTCTCGACACTAGGTCAAGCACGACCGTATGCCATGGTTAAGGCATTTTGACACCTCTAGCCCACCGCCACAATGTTTGTCATCACCCGAGAGCCCGAACGCCCTTAACTATAGCTCCACGACTCCGCAACATCCATAATTGCACACACGACTACCGTGCCGCCGCACTGCCGATCCCGTGCATCCTACGCTCGACACGGGTCAAGCACACCCGTACGCCATGGTTAAGCCATTTTGATGCCTCTCACCTCTCCACCATAGAGTTTTCCATCACCCGAGAGCCTAAAGGGCCCTTAACCATGGCTCCATGGCCGCAAAACCGCCACATTTGCACACACGAACATGCCGCCGCATGGCCGGTTCCAACACGTCCTATGGCTCCCGGCACTGAGTCAAGCAAGCCCGTACGCCATGGTTAAGGCATTTTGACACCTCTAGCCTCTCTACCATAGCGTTTGTTGTCGCTCGAGAGCCTAAACGGCCCTTAACCTCGGCTCCACGGCTCCAGAACAGCCATATTTGCACACACGACTTTTGCCGCGCACGGCCGTCCATACGCGTCCTACGGCTCCTCGCACCAAGTCAAGCACGCCCATGCACCATGGTTAAGGCATTTTAACACCTTTGGCCTCTCCACCACAGCATTTGTTGCCGCCTAAGAACCCGAATGGCCCTTAACCATGGCTCCACAAACTCTAGAACCGCCATATTTGCACACACGACTATGCTACCGCACAAACGGCCTTCCGCGTGTCCTACAACTCTCGACACTAGGTCAAGCATGACCGTATGCCATGGTTAAGGCATTTTGACGCCTCGGCCTCACCACCACAATATTTGTCATCACCCGAGAGCCCGAACGGCACTTAACTATAGCTCCACGACTCCGTAACATCCATAATTGCACACACGACCGTGCCGCCGCACGGCCGGATCCCCGCATCCTATGGCTCTCGCACCGGGTCAAGCATGCCCGTACGCCATGGTTAAGCCATTTTGATGCCTCTCACCTCTCCACCATAGAGTTTTTCATCACCCGAGAGCCTGAAGGGCCCTTAACTATGCCTCCACGGCCGCAAACCGCCATATTTGCACACACGACCATGCCGCCGCACGGCCGGTTCCAACGCATCCTATGGCTCTCGGCACCGAGTCAAGCATGCCCGTACGCCATGGTTAAGGCATTTGACACCTCCGGCCTCTCTACCATAGCGCGCTTGCCATCGCTGGAGAGCCCGAACGGCCTCTTAACCTGGCTCCACTCGCCCCGTAACTTCCATATTTGCACACACGACCATGCCGCCGCACGGCCGGGCCTAACGCATCCTATGGCTCCCGGCACCGAGTCAAGCATGCCCGTACATGCCATGGTTAAGGCATTTTGACACCTCTAGCCTCTCCACCACAGCGTTTGTTGCCGCCGAGAACCCGAATGGCCCTTAACCATGGCTCCACAGCCTCTAGAACTGCCATATTTGCACACACGAATGCTACCGCACAGCCGGTTCGTGCGTGTCCTACAGCCTCTTGACACTAGGTCAAGCATGACCGTATGCCATGGTTAAGGCATTTTGATGCCTCGGCCTCACCACCACAATGTTTGTCATCACCCGAGAGCCTGAACGGCCCTTAACTACAGCCTCCACGACTCCGTAACATCCATAATTGCACACACGACCGTGCCGCCGCACGGCCGGATCCCCGTGCATCCTATGGCTCTCGACCGGGTCAAGCACGCCCGTACGCCATGGTTAAGCCATTTTGATGCCTCACCTCTCCACCATAGAGTTTTCCATCACCCGAGAGCCCGAAGGGCCCTTAACCATGCCTCCACGGCTCCAAAACTGCCATATTTGCACACTCGACCATGCCGCCGCACCTGGTCGGTTCCAACGCATTTTATGGCTCCCGACTGAGTCAAGCATGCCCGTACGCCATGGTTAAGGCATTTTGACACCTCCTCGGCCTTTCTACCATAGCGTTTGCCATCACTCGAGAGCCCGAACGGCACTTAACCTCGGCTCCACGGCTCCGTAACCGCCATATTTGCACACACGACTTTGCAGCGCACGGCCGGTTCCTCGCGCATCCTACGGCTCCTCGCACTGTCAAGCACGCCCATGCACTATGGTTAAGGCATTTTGACACCACCGGCCTCTCGACCACAGCATTTGTTGCCACCCAAGAACCCGAATGGCCCTTAACCATGGCTCCACCGCTCTAGAACTACCATATTTGCACACACGACTATGCTACCGCAGCCGGCTCCTACGTGTCCTACGCCCTCGACACTAGGTCAAGCATGACCGTATGCCATGGTTAAGGCATTTTGACACCTCCGGCCCCACCACCACAATGTTTGTCATCACCCGAGAGCCCGAACGGCCCTTAACTATAGCTCCACGCCCCGTAACATCCATAATTGCACACACGACTGTGCTGGCGCACGGCCGGATCCTGTGCATCCTACGGCTCTCGGCACCGATTCAAGCACACCCGTACGCCATGGTTAATCCATTTTGATGCCTCTCACCTCTCCACCATAGAGTTTTCCATCACCCGAGAGCCCGAAGGGCCCATAACCATGGCTCCACGGCGAAACCGCCACATTTGCACACACGACCATGCCGCCGCACGGCCGGTTCCAACGCCTCCCATGGCTCCCCCGAGTCAAGCAAGCCGAGTCAAGCAAGCCCGCGTTTGTCACGCCATGGTTAAGGCATTTTGACACCGCCGGCCTATCGACCTACGCATTTGGTTGCCGCCTCTCCACCACAGAACATCACCAATGGCCCTTAACCATGGCTCCACCGCTCTAGAACTCGCCATATTTGCACACACGACTATGCTACCGCACAAATGTTCACGTGTCCCCGCATGTTCTATAGCTCTCGACACTAGGTCAAGCACAACCGTATGCCATGGTTAAGGCATTTTGACACCTTCCGGCCCCACCACCACAATGTTTGTCATCACCCGAGAGCCCGAACGGCCCTTAACTATAGCTCCACGACTCTAACATCCATAATTGCACACACGACCGTGCCGCCGCACGCCGGATCCAAGTGCATCCTACGCTCTTGACACCGGGTCAAGCATGCCCGTACGCCATGGTTAAGCCATTTTGATGCCTCTCACCTCTCCACCATAGAGTTTTTCATCACCCGAGAGCCTGAAGGGCCCTTAACCACAAAGCCCAGGCCGCAAAACCGCCATATTTGCACACACGACCATGCCGCCGCACGGCCGGTTCCAACGCATCCTATGGCTCTCCGGCACGAGTCAAGCATGCCCGTACGCCATGGTTAAGGCATTTTGACACCCCTTCCGGCCTCTCTACCATAGCGTTTGCCATCGCCGAGAGCCCGAACGGCCCTTAACCTTGGCTCCACGGCTCCTTAACCGCCATATTTGCACACACGACCATGCCGCCGCACCTGGCCAGGGCCTAACGCATCCTATGGCTCCCTGCACCGAGTCAAGCATGTCCGCACGCCATGGTTAAGGCATTTTGACACCTCTAGCCTCTCCACCACAGCGTTTGTTGCCGCCTCGAGAACTCGAATGGCCCTTAACCATGGCTCCACGCCTCTAGAACCGCCATATTTGCACATACGAATATGCTACCGCACGCCCGGTTCGTGCGTGTCCTACATGCCTCTTTGACACTAGGTCAAGCATGACCGTATGCCATGGTTAAGGCATTTTGATGCCTCCGGCCTCACCACCACAATGTTTGTCATCACCCGAGAGCCCGAACGGCCCTTAACTACAGCTCCACGACCCTAGAACATCCATAATTGCACACACGACCGTGCCGCCGCACGGCCGGATCCCGTGCATCCTATGGCTCTCTGCACCGGTCAAGCATCCCCGTACGCCATGGTTAAGCCATTTTGATGCCTCTCACCTCTCCACCATAGAGTTTTCCATCACCCGAGAGCCCGAAGGGCCCTTAACCATGCCTCCACGGCCCAAAAACCGCCATATTTGCACACTCGACCATGCCGTCGCACCTGGGCCGGTTCCAACGCATTTTATGGCTCCCTTTAGCCCGAGTCAAGCATGCCCGTATGCCATGGTTAAGGCATTTTGACACCTCCGGCCTTTCTACCATAGCGTTTTGCCATCACTCGAGAGCCCGAATGGCACTTAACCTCGGCTCCACGGCCCGAACCGCCATATTTGCACACACACGACTTTGCCGCGCACGGCCGGCCTCCGCATCCTACTCTGGCCTCGCACCAAGTCAAGCACGCCCATGCACTATGGTTAAGGCATTTTGACACCACTTCGCCTCTCGACCACGCATTTGTTGCCGCCCAAGAACCCGAATGGCCCTAACCATGGCTCCACCGCTCTAGAACCGCCATATTTGCACACACGACTATGCTACCGCACAAATGGCCTACGTGTCCTACAGCCTCGACACTAGGTCAAGGACGACCGTATGCCATGGTTAAGGCATTTGACACCTCCGGCCCCACCACCACAATGTTTGTCATCACCCGGAGCCCGAACGGCCCTTAACTATAGCTCCACGACCTCGCAACATCCATAATTGCACACACGACGTGCCGGCGCACGGCCGGATCCCGTGCATCCTACGGCCTCTGCACCGGCTCAAGCACACCCGTACGCCATGGTTAATCCATTTTGATGCCTCTCACCTCTCCACCATAGAGTTTTCCATCACCCGAGAGCCCGAAGGGCCCATAACCATACCTCCACGGGCAAAACCGCCACATTTGCACACACGACCATGCCGCCGCATGGTCGGCTTCTAACGCCTCCTATGGCTCCCTAAGCACCGAGTCAAGCAAGCCCGTACGCCATGGTTAAGGCATTTTGACACCTTCCGGCCTCTCTACCATAGCGTTTGTCATCGCCGAGAGCCCTGGAACGGCCCTTAACCCTCGGCTCCACGGTCTTAACCGCCATATTTGCACACATGACTTTGCCGTCGCACGCCCGGCCTTGCGTCCTACGGGCTCCTCGCACCTAGTCAAGCACGCCCATGCACCATGGTTAAGGCATTTTAACACCTTTGGACTCTCCACCACAAGAGCTATTACCGCCCGAGAACTCGAATGGCCCTTAACCATGGCTCCACAGCTCTAGAACCGCCATATTTGCACACACGACTATGCTACCGCACAGTACTAGCTTCCCGCATGTCCTATAGCTCTCGACACTAGGTCAAGCACGACCGTATGCCATGGTTAAGGCGTTTTTGACGCCCGGCCTCACCACCACAATATTTGTCATTACCCGAGAGCCCGAACGGCCCTTAACTATAGCTCCACGACCTGCAACATCCATAATTGCACACGCGACTTGCCGCCGCACGCCGGATCCCGTGCATCCTACGGCTCTCCTACCGGGGTCAAGCACACCCGTACGCCATGGTTAAGCCATTTTGATGCCTCTCACCTCTCCACCATAGAGTTTTTCATCACCCGAGAGCCTAAAGGGCCCTTAACCACGCCCATTTACCGCAAACTGCGCAGATTTGCACACACGACCATGCCGCCGCACGGCCGGTTCCAACGCATCCTATGGCTCTCCTGTGACCGAGTCAAGGTGCCCGTACGCCATGGTTAAGGCATTTTGACACCTCTCGGCCTCTCTACCATAGAGTTTTTCACCACGAGAGCCCGAAGGGCCCTTAACCATAGCTCCACTCGCTCCGAACCGCCATATATTTGCACACACGACCATGTTGCCGCACGGCCGGGCCTAACGCATCCTATGGCTCCCGGCACCGAGTCAAGCATGCCCGTACGCCATGGTTAAGGCATTTTGACACCTCTAGCCTCTCCACCACAGCCGCTTGTTGCCGCCTCGAGAACCCGAATGGCCCTTAACCATGGCTCCACACAAAGTAACTGCCATATTTGCACACACGAATATGCTACCGCACGCCCCGGCTCGTCGTGCGTGTCCTACGCCTTCGACACTAGGTCAAGCATGACCGTATGCCATGGTTAAGGCATTTTGATGCCTCTCCGGCCTCACCACCACAATGTTTGTCATCACCCGAGAGCCCGAACGGCCCTTAACTATAGCTCCACGACTCTGAACATCCATAATTGCACACACGACCGTAGCGCCGCACGGCCGGATCCCGTGCATCCTATGGCTCTCTGCGACGGGGTCAAGCACGCCCGTACGCCATGGTTAAGCCATTGTGATGCCTCTCACCTCTCCACCATAGAGTTTTCCATCACCCGAGCCCGGGGGCCTCTTAACCATGCCTCCACGGCCCAAAACCGCCATATTCGCACATTCCCGACCATGCCGCCGCACGGCCGGCTCCAACGCATTTTATGGCTCCCGCCTCGAGTCAAGCATGCCCGTATGCCATTGTTAAGGCATTTTGACACCTTCCGGCCTCTCTACCATAGCGTTTGCCATCACTCGAGAGCCCGACAAAGACTTAACCCGGCCTCCACGGCCCCTGCAGAACCGCCATATTTGCACACACGACTTTGCTGCCGCACGGCCGGTTCCCGCGCATCCTAATGTCCCTCGCACCAAGTCAAGCACGCCCATGCACTATGGTTAAGGCATTTTGACACCGCCGTTCACCATAGCATTTGTTGCCGCCCAAGAACCCGAATGGCCCTTAACCATGGCTCCACCGCCTAGAACTCGCCATATTTGCACACACTACTATGCTACCGCACGCCGGCTCCTACGTGTCCTACGGCCTCACACTAGGTCAAGCACGACCGTGATGCCATGGCTAAGGCGTTGGACACCTCTAGGCCCCACCACCACAATGTTTGTCATCACCCGAGAGCCCGAACGGCCCTTAACTATAGCTCCACGACTCCAGTAACATCCATAATTGCACACACGACTCGTGCCGGCGCACGGCCAATCCCGTGCATCCTACGGCTCTCGCACCGGTTCAAGCACACCCGTACGCCATGGTTAAGCCATTTTGATGCCTCTCACCTCTCCACCATAGAGTTTTCCATCACCCGAGAGCCCGAAGGGCCCTTAACCATGGCTCCACGGTAAAAAACCGCACATTTGCACACACGACCATGCCGCCGCATGGTCGGTTCCAACGCCCTATGGCTCCCAAGACACGAGTCAAGCAAGCCCGTACGCCATGGTTAAGGCATTTTGACACCTCTAGCCTCTCTACCATAGCGTCACATCGCCGAGAGCCCGAACGCCTTAACCCGCTTCCACGGCCCAGAACCGCCATATTTGCACACACGACTTGCCGCGCACGGCCGGTTCCTATGCGTCCTACGGCTCCTCGCACCAAGTCAAGCACGCCCATGCACCATGGTTAAGGTGTTTTAACACCTTTGGCCTCTCCACCACAGCGTTATTACCGCCCGAGAACCCGAATGGCCCTTAACCATGGCTCCACAAACTCTAGAACCGCCATATTTGCACACACGACTATGCTACCGCACACCTCCGCATGTCCTATAGCTCTCTGGACACTAGGTCAAGCACTTACGTATGCCATGGTTAAGGCATTTGACGCCTCCGGCCTCACCACCACAATATTTGTCATCACCCGAGAGCCCGAACGGCCCTTAACTATAGCTCCACGACCTAACATCCATAATTGCACACACGACTGTGCCGCCGCACGCCGATCCGCTGCATCCACGGCTTCGCACCGGCCAAGCATGCCCGTACGCCATGGTTAAGCCATTTTGATGCCTCTCACTCTCTCCACCATAGAGTTTTTCATCACCCGAGAGCCCGAAGGGCCCTTAACCACGCCTCCACGGCCGCAAAACTGCCATATTTGCACACACAACCATGCCGCCGCACGGCCGGTTCCAACGCATCCTATGGCTCTCGCACCGAGTCAAGCATGCCCGTACGCCATGGTTAAGGCATTTTGACACCTTCCGGCCTCTCTACCATAGCGTTTGCCATCGCTCGAGAGCCTAAACGGCCTAACCTTGGCTCCACGGCTATAGAATCACCTATTTGCACACACGACCATGCCGCCGCACGGCCGGGCCAACGCATCCTATGGCTCCCGGCACCGAGTCAAGCATGTCGCAGACGCATGGTTAAATTCATTTTGACACCTCTAGCCTCTCCACCACAGCGTTTGTTGCCGCCGTGAACCCGAATGGCCCATAACCACGGCTCCACGCCTCTAGAACCGCCATATTTGCACACACGAATATGCTACCGCACAAAATGGCTTCGTGCGTGTCCTACATGCCTCTTGACACTAGGTCAAGCATGACCGTATGCCATGGTTAAGGCATTTTGATGCCTTCCGGCCTCACCACCACAATGTTTGTCATCACCCGAGAGCCCGAACGGCCCTTAACTACAGCTCCACGACTCCCGTAACATCCATAATTGCACACACGATCGTGCGCCGCACGGCCGGATCCCCCGTGCATCCTATGGCTCTCGCACCGGGTCAAGCACGCCCGTACGCCATGGTTAAGCCATTTTGATGCCTCTCACCTCTCCACCATAGAGTTTTCCATCACCCGAGAGCCTAAAGGGCCCTTAACCATGCCTCCACGGCCCAAAACTGCCATATTTAAATACACTGCGCCGCCGCACGGCCGGTTCCAACGCATTTTATGGCTCCCGCCCGAGTCAGCATGCCCTCGTATGCCATGGTTAAGGCATTTTGACACCTCGGCCTTTCTACCATAGCGTTTGCCATCACTGAGAGCTTGAACGACACTTAACCTCGCCCACGGGCTCTCCGTAACCGCCATTTGCACACACGACCATGCCGCCGCACGGCCGAGCCCTCGCGCATCCTACGGCTCCTTGCACCAAGTCAAGCACGCCCATGCACTATGGTTAAGGCATTTTGACACCACCGGCCTCTCGACCATAGCATTTGTTGCCGCCCAAGAACCCGAATGGCCCTTAACCATGGCTCCACCGCTCTAGAACCGCCATATTTGCACACACGACTATGCTACCACATACGCCGTTCCTACGTGTCCTACAAACTCGACACTAGGTCAAGCATGACCGTATGCCATGGTTAAGGCATTTTAACACCTCTAGCCCCACCACCACAATGTTTGTCATCACCCGAGAGCCCGAACTACCTTAACTATAGCTCCACGACTCCGTAACATCCATAATTGCACACACGATCGTGCCGGCGCACGGCCGATCCCCGTGCATCCTACGGCGCTCGCACCGGGTCAAGCACACTCCGTACGTCATGGTTAAGCCATTTTGATGCCTCTCACCTCTCCACCATAGAGTTTTCCATCACCCGAGAGCCTTAAGGGCCCATAACCATGGCTCCACCTGCAAAACCGCCACATTTGCACACACGACCATGCCGCCGCATGGCCGCCCAACGCATCCTATGGCTCCCAAGACCGAGTCAAGCAAGCCCGTACGCCATGGTTAAGGCATTTTGACACCTCGGCCTCTCTACCATAGCGTTTGTCGTCGCTCGAGAGCCCGAACGGCCCTTAACTCTTGGGCCTCCACGCTCCGAACCGCCATATTTGCACACATGACTTTGCCGCGCACGGCCGGCTTCCTATGCGATCCTATGGCTCCTCGCACTGAGTCAAGCACGCCCATGCACTATGGTTAAGGCATTTTAACACCTTGGCCTCTCCACCACAGCCGCTTATTACCGCCCCGAGAACTCGAATGGCCCTTAACCATGGCTCCACAGCTCTAGAATCGCATATTTGCACACATGACTATGCTACCGCACACGCCTCCCGCATGTCTTATAGCTCTCGACACTAGGTCAAGCATGACCGTATGCCATGGTTAAGGCGTTTTGATGCCTCCGGCCTCACCACCACAATGTTTGTCATCACCCAAGAGCCCGAACGCCCTTAACTATAGCTCCACGACCCGTAACATCCATAATGGCACACACGACCGTGCCGCCGCACCTGCCGGATCCCCGGTGCATCCTATGGCTCTCTACACCGCTCAAGCACGCCCGTATGCCATGGTTAAGCCATTTTGATGCCTCTCACCTCTCCACCATAGAGTTTTCCATCACCCGAGAGCCCGGGGCCCTTAACCATGCCTCCACGGCCCAAAACCGCCATATTTGCACACACGACCATGCCGCCGCATGGCCGGCCCAACGCATTTTATGGCTCCCCCTAAGCTCGAGTCAAGCATGCCCGTATGCCATGGTTAAGGCATTTTGACACCTCTTCGGCCTCTACCATAGCGTTTGCCATCACTCGAGAGCCCGAACAGCACTTAACCCTGTCCCGCTCCACGGCCCGTAACCGCCATATTTGCACACACGACTTTGCCGCCGCACGGCCGGTTCCTAACGCATCCAATGCTTCCTCGCACCAAGTCAAGCACGCCCCATGCACTATGGTTAAGGCATTTTGACACCACCGGCCTCTCAACCACAGCATTTGTTGCCGCCCAAGAACCCAAATAGCCCTTAACCATGGCTCCATCGCTCTAGAACTGCCATATTTGCACACACTACTATGCTACCGCACAAAATGCCGGCTCCTACGTGTCCTACAAATTTCTCGACACTAGGTCAAGCACGATCGCATGCCATGGCTAAGGCGTTTGACACCTCTCGGCCCCACCACCACAATGTTTGTCATCACCCGAGAGCCCGAACGGCCCTTAACTATAGCTCCACGACCTGCATCCATAATTGCACACACGACCGGTGCCGGCGCACGGCCATCCCCGTGCATCCTGACGCTCTCGCACCGGTTCAAGCACACCCGTACGCCATGGTTAAGAAATTTTGATGCCTCTCACCTCTCCACCATAGAGTTTTCCATCACCCCGAGAGCCCGAAGGACCTTAACCATGGCTCCACGGCTGCGCAAAAACCGCCACATTTGCACACACGACCATGCTGCCGCATGGCCGGTTCCAACGCGTCCTATGGCTCCCGCACCGAGTCAAGCAAGCCCGTACGCCATGGTTAAGGCATTTTGACACCTCTAGCCTCTCTACCATAGCGTTTGTCGTCGCCGAGAGCCCGAACGGCCCTTAAGCCTCTATCCACTAAGCCCGTGGAATCGCCATATTTGCACACACGACTTGCCGTCGCACGGCCGGTTCCCTATGCGTCCCACGCCTCGCACCAAGTCAAGCACGCCCATGCACCATGGTTAAGGCGTTTTAACACCTTTGGCCTCTCCACCACAGCGTTTATTACCGCCCGAGATCCCGAATGGCCCTTAACCATGGCTCCAATGTGCCTAGAACCGCCATATTTGCACACATGACTATGCTACCGCACGGCCCAGGCCTCGCATGTCCTATAGCTCTCGACACTAGGGTCAAGCATGACCGTATGCCATGGTTAAGGCATTTTGACGCCCGGGCCTCACCACCACAATATTTGTCATCACCCGAGGAGCCCGAAAGGCGATTAACTATAGCCCACCTTACTCCGCATCATCCATAATTGCACACAACTCGGCCGCCGTTACGTTCGGATCCCCGTGCATCCTTACGCCCGCACCGGTCAAGCACGCCCGTACGCCATGGTTAAGCCATTTTGATGCCTCTCACCTCTCCACCATAGAGTTTTTCATCACCCGAGAGCCTCGAAGGGCCCTTAACCATAGCTCCACGGCTGCAAAACCGCCATATTTACACACACGACCATGCCGCCGCACCTGGCCGGTTCCAACGCATCCTATGGCTCTCAAGATCGAGTCAAGCATGATCGCACGCCATGGTTAAGGCATTTTGACACCTCCGCCTCTCTACCATAGCGTTTGTGCTATCGGCTCAAGAGCCCGAACGGCCCTTAACCTTGGTTCCACAGCCTCCGTAACCGCTATATTTGCACACGATCAGAAGCCGCCGCATGGTCGGGCCTTCCAACGCATCCTATGGCTCCCGACCGAAAGCATGCTCGTACGCCATGGTTAAGGCATTTTGACACCTCTAGCCTCTCCACCACACAGCGTTTGTTGCCGCCCGAGAACCATCAAATTTGCCCTTAACCATGGCCCACACCTCTAGAACTGCCATATTTGCACACACAAATATGCAACAAGCACAACCGGCTCCTGCGTGTCTCATGCCTTCGACACTAGGTCAAGCATGACCGTATGCCATGGTTAAGGTGTCTTTGATGCCTCGGGCCTCACCACCACAATGTTTGTCATCACGCGAGAGCCCTGAACCACCCTTAACTACGCCTCCACGACCTGCAGAACATCCATAATTGCACACACGACCGTGCCGCTCGCACGGCTTGATCCTCGTGCATCCTATGGCTCTCGCGACTGGTCAAGTACGCCGTACGCCATGGTTAAGCCATTTTGATGCCTCTCACCTCTCCACCATAGAGTTTTCCATCACCCGAGAGCCCTGAAGGGCCCTAAACCATGCCTCGCACGGCCCAAAACCGCCATATTTGCACACTCGACCATGCCGCCGCACCTGCCGGTTCCAACGCATTTTATGGCTCCCGGCTCGAGTCAAGCATGCCCGTACGCTATGGTTAAGGCATTTTGACACCTCTCGTCTCTACCATAGCGCTTGTGCCGTCACTCGAGAGCCCGAACGACACTTAACCTCGCCCACTCGCCTCCGTAACCGCCATATTTGCACACGAATTTTGCCGGGGCCAAGACGGCCGGCTCCTCGCGCATCCAACGCGCCCGCACCAAGTCAAGCACGCCCATGCACTATGGTTAAGGTGTTTTGACACCACCGGCCTCTCGAATACAGCATTTGTTGCTGCCCAAGAACCCAAATGGCCCTTAACCATGGCTCCACCGCCTAGAACCGCCATATTTGCACACACGACTATGCTACCGCACGCCCGGTTCCTACGTGTCCTACAAATTTCTCGACACTAGGTCAAGCACGACCGTATGCCATGGTTAAGGCGTTTTGACACCTTCCGTCCCACCACCACAATGTTTGTCATCACCCGAGAGCCCGAACCGCTCTTAACTATAGCTCCACGACTCCGGTAACATCCATAATTGCACACACGACCGTGCCGGCGCACGGCCGGATCCGCAGCATCTCACGGCCTTCAAGACCGGTTTAAGCACACCCGTACGCCATGGTTAAGCCATTTTGATGCTTCTCACCTTCCACCATAGAGTTTTCCATCACCCTAGAGCCCGAAGGGCCCTTAACCATGGCTCCACGGCGCAAAACTCACATTTGCACACACGACCATGCCGCCGCATGGCCTGCCCACCGCGTCCTATGGCTCCCGACGAGTCAAGCAAGCCCGTGCGCCATGGTTAAGGCATTTTGACACCTCCTCGGCCCCATCACCACAATGTTTGTCATCACCCTCGAGAGCTCCGAATGGCCCTTAACTATAGCTCCACGACTCCGTAACATCCATAATTGCACACACGACTGTGGCCGCGCACGCGGATCCTCAGGCATCCTTACGCTCTCAAGACGGCTCAAGCACACCCGTACGCCATGGTTAAGCCATTTTGATGCCTCTCACCTCTCCACCATAGAGTTTTCCATCACCCGGAGCCCGAAGGGCCCCTTAACCATGGCTCCACTAGCAAACCGCCACATTTGCACACACGACCATGTTACGCATGTGGCCTGCCTAACGCGTCCCATGTAATTCTCGCGCACCGAGTCAAGCAAGCCCGTACACCATGGTTAAGGCATTTCGACACCTCCGGGCCTCCATCACCATAGTTTGTCATCACCCGAGAGCCCGAATGGCCTTAACTATAGCTCCACGACCTGCATCCATATTTGCACATGACTCGTGCCGCGCACGGCCGGATCCCGTGCATCCTACGCCCTTCGCATCCGGCTCAAGCACGCCCATGCACCATGGTTAAGCCGTTTTGATGCCTCTCACCTCTCCACCATAGAGTTTTATCACCGCGAGAACCCGAAGGGCCCTTTAACCATGGCCTCCACGGCAAGAGAACCGCCACATTTGCACACACACGATGCTACCGCATGGTCGGTTCCAACGCGTCCTATGGCTCCGACACTAGGCCGAGTCAAGCAAGCCCGTACACCATGGTTAAGGCATTTTGACACCCCGGCCTCACCACCACAATATTTGTCATTACGCCGAGAGCCCGAACGGCCCTTAACTATAGCTCCACGACCTAACATCCATAATTGCACACATGACTTTGCCGCCGCACCTGGCCAGTTCCTATAAGGGCCCTACGGTCTCCGCACCAAGTCAAGCACGCCCATGCACCATGGTTAAGGCGTTTTAACACCTTTGGCCTCTCCACCACAGTTGTTTATTACCGCCCTCGAGAACTCGAATGGCCCTTAACCATGGCCCAATGTACTTGTGAACCCCATATTTGCACACACGACTATGCTACCGCACGTCTCGCATGTCCTATACCTCTCGACACTAGGTCAAGCACGACCGTATGCCATGGTTAAGGCGTTTTGACACCTCCGGCCTCACCACCACAATGTTTGTCATCACCCGAGAGCCCGAACGGCCCTTAACTATAGCTCCACGACCTGCATCCATAATTGCACACACGACCGTGCCGCCGCACGGCCGGATCCCGTGCATCCTACGGCTCTCGGCACCGGGTCAAGCACGCCCGTACGCCATGGTTAAGCCATTTTGATGCCTCTCACCTCTCCACCATAGAGTTTTCCATCACCCGAGAGCCCGAAGGGCCCTTAACCATGCCTCCACGGCCGCAAAACCGCCATATTTGCACACACGACCATGCCGCCGCATGGTCGGTTCCAACGCATCCTATGGCTCCCGACCGAGTCAAGCATGCCCGTACGCCATGGTTAAGGCATTTTGACACCTCCGGCCTCTCTACCATAGCGTTTGCATCACTCGAGAGCCCGAATGGATAGAGTTAGCGTGTCTTTGTTTTTCCAATTTTGTTTGAATAGTTCGTAAGTGCTTAGGACTCATGTTTTGTCCAGGGTATAAATATAAACCCTCGACCATTGTAATAAGGGTTCACAACCAAATCAATACAACCGGCTACGTGCCACCCTTCGAGTCCTTTTAGTCGTGTCGTCGAGTTCTTCGAGAGGGCCAATCGATCCGTCGACCTCCGTAAGTCCCGGCAACCTTGTTATCATGTCTAGTATCGTGCGGCGGATTTAGATGTGATGCAAGTAGTCTCATCCGTTTTGCTTAGTATCGTGCGGCGATTTAAGCTTAATGATGGGAAGTTTTTGCTTGTGCCTTGTATCGTGCGGCGGATTAAGACATGAGTAAAGATAGTTATCGGCTCTTTTAGATTTGGCATGATCTAATAGATTCATTAAGTTATCACGTGTTGCTTGCTTTTATTTAATATTTAATTATTTGCAACACTCTTTTGCCCAATCTAGATTGATACTCTTTCGGCTTGTTGATCGTTTATCTCATGCTTATTCAATATCGGGTTGATCAAGCTTATATAGCCGAATTAGATCGATCTAGATTGTTATATGTTGTGGGTTCATTCACGTTAGATGTAGATAAGCCTTGACAGGACCGGGTACCGTGCGGCAGATGCAGGTCTTTGGGTTACTCTAGAACTAGTCATCCGGTGGACTAGAGATCGGTTTAATCTGATAGGCTCCTTTTACATGTTGCTTGTTTGTTCCTTCTTCATGGACCCCGATTCGGCAATCTTGCCGATACGGTTACGCTTATGCATGTAGCGAGTATCTATAGATCTATTAGATAATTATGTGCTTTTAGCTCTTTATTGCTAGATTGTATCATGCGGTGGATTGATCTAGTAGTAAGGAGTGGTGTAAATTCATAGCGAGTGGTATCATGCGGTGGATTAGCTTGCTTGGGTTTATGCTCGACGGGTTTATGAAGGCTAGACGTGCGTAACTAGTTGGAGTGGCCTATGCATGTGTTGTTTAGTAGATTCATATTTATAAGTTACTTATCCTTAATTATTAGTGCTTGATGATGCTTTAAACCTGAGATATAGTTTGATATGCTTCGATGTTTAATCTTGTTCAAACATGTCTTCATTTACTTGTATTCGGCAAATTCAGTTACGTTTACATCGTTATGTTACTTTAGCCGAATGAATTGCAAACTTGTTGCGATAGCTTCTATAGCTATGTGTCGTCGTAAGTGGCTTCGGGGCCGTAAAGATGGAACTGTCTGGTCTCACCCAAGACGTTCCGATTATGATCTTACCATTTTATCCCTTGTCGATTTTCGTGTCAAATCGACCGGCACGCCACCGGATTCGTACGCCGGCACCCGATTGAAGCTAGGCTTTCCGCTTGCCGTGTGTGAGACGCAGGGTGGTCACATTTTGCATCAACACACTTTTTGGCACGCCGTGGGACTACTTCTTAATCTAGGATGGGATCGGAAATTGACAACAGCCACGTTCGAACGTGACCTTGGACGAGCCGCCCGGATCAACGCCGCATGGTGGAGCAAGCAATGGAGCAATTTCAGCGAAATGTCGATGTCTTTTTCCAAGAACAAGAGTGGTAGAGTGATGATCAAGCAATCACGCCACGAGTTCTTCTTGCTGGTCGATCGATGTTATCGACGAGGAGGAGATGCGAGGGTAGTTGGAGCCATCTACAAAGCCAGTAGGAGACACTATGTTGAATCACAACACGGCTTTTCCGGGCACCTTCCGCAAGATCATGGCTGAAACTTTTGGTCCAGCAAAATACTTGACAAACGATTTGAAGCAAGATTTGGAGAGCTTGCTGGGCCGTGTACTTCAACACTCGGCAATCTTCGGGGAAGTCGACTGGAGGAGAAGAGATAATCGGTACAAGCAAGGATGGAGCTGTTTGTAATGAAAAAGAGAAGCCTCTTGTGACCGAGCAGCAAACTCATGGTCGTGTAGCTTTTGGTGCAACAACGGATGTACCCGCATCTCGCTACAAGATCTCCCAGTGGTAAATAGATTACGAGAAGAGTGTCTATGGAGATGGGTACACCGAATTCAACGATTACGGTGCTCTAGATGCTTTGCCGAATCTAGGATACGGGAGTGCATCGGGAGTACCTTCTAGAAGACAGGAGCAAAAGATGCAAATGATGAGCTCCTAAGCGGGAATGGCCGACATGATGCGTAATCAATTCGGCCTAAAACCAAAGCATCGCATATTCATACAAATCTCCTTTCCCGAGTGGTACAATAGGGTAGCTCTTCCACCAAGAGTTAAGCCACCAACGGATCGACCAAATTCTCTCGGGATGACACCAAAGCACCATTGAGCATGTCACAGATATCCGATGCAACTTGGAGAAGCCGCTGCGATGAAGCTTGGAGAATCGAGATATTTTCCTATGTCTCCGACGGGGCCGGCTTTCACATGGTTTGCATCGCACCGGCTAATTCCATTGGTACTTGGGCGAATTGGAGCAAAAGTTCCATTCATACTTTTATACAGGAACCAATGAGAAAAAGATGGTTGATCTTTTGGCTATGAGGATGAAGACTACTGAAACACCAATGGAGTATCTTCGCAGATTCAGAGAGGCAAAGAACATGTGCTATTCTCTGACTATTCCTGATGATCAACTCGCACAATTGGTCATTGCAGGCATGCTTCCACATATCAGAGACAAGCTATTCGGTATGGAGTTTGAAGACCTTGGACAGCTTGCACAAAAATTGACAAGATGAGCAATCAAGCCCAAGGGTTCGGGAGAGATGCTCGTTTTTGGAAGAACAAGGTAACCGTTGACATGTATCGAGGATTTCTAGAAGAAGCATCGAATATGAAGATGAAGATGAAGTAGCTCGCCGCAGAGTTGAATTGGACAAAAGAGCCTACTTTGGTCACTCATCGATGGGTGAAGCAACGAAAGGATCTTATGATTTTGATGTCGATGCAAATCGATAAGCTCTTTTGTATCTCGTCCAAGAGGGACGCATTAAGCTGCGCGAAGGACATCCTATGCATACTGAAGGGTAAAAGATAAGAAGTACTGCGGGTTCCATGATACAAACTCATCATATCAATGATTGCCGAGTGTTCGTAGTAAAGATTCTAAGGCTATTCAAGATGGACACTTGAGATTTGATGGCAAGATGAAAGTAGACAAAAACCCATTCCTCGTAACATGGTCTCTTTCTCCATAGGCATGGTTGATGCCAATGAGTCCAAGGAAAAGGAAAGATGAAGGTTCTCGACATCGAAAGAGCCAAGGAGAGTGGTTCCGTGACCCTAATCGGCAAGTTACCAAAGAGGAAGTGCAACAAGTACAGTTCAAAAATAGCCGAACAGAGAAGGGTCAGACTTCAGATGCAGCTAAGGGAAATTGCCGAATACACGCTGGGCCAAAGCGCAGAGTTACAGCACGACACTTGTTGAACAAATGGCAGTGGGAAAAGAAGATGGAGTATGATGAGGAACAGCAGTACAATGAAGAGGAACGCAGGTTCATGGCAGAACGTCGGAGATATGAAGCAGAGGTGCACCAAAGAGAACAAGAAGAGTACAGGAGAGAGCAAGAGCAATCTCATTGGAATTGTTCCTTCTTCAGACACTGTTGGAATGAAGGCTTGAAGTTGCCTGCCAGGAACAACTGCCCTGAATGCAGTGATCAATATTCAGAGTACAGGCAATCTCGAGTCAACCGCCGTCCCGTTCATGATAGACTTGGGATGAAAGTTCCAGAGAACGATCGGCGCCTAAAAATAAACAGTTTTGATGGATATCAGAGAAAAAGATTTGCAGACCAAGCTTGGGCTCACAGCAGTGTTCATAATACAGAAGAGAGCTCCTACAGGTGGCAAAAAGGTCAATGGTGCCCTCCTGGTCTGCGGAAAAGTCAGAAGAGAAGAGTTCAGCGTTTGAGGAATCAAGAGCTTAAGCAAGAGTTAGCCGAAAAGAAGCCAGTGTGGCGTCCTAAGAAAAAGGATGATGGACAAGGTCCTTCGGCTGATGCTAACATGGTGTTCTTTATCCCATTGGAATTTAGAGCTCCTGAAGATCAAAAGTGCAAGATGAGGTATATTCAGACTTTGATGAAACTGAATGCCGAGACCTGATGGCTCAACTTGTGTTGACTCGGCAAGCAATCTTTGACAAGCCAGTTAAAAACCGTCATCTGAAGCCATTATACCTGAAGGGATATGTCAATGGCAAACCTTTAACCAAGATGCTTGTTGATGGAGGGGCCGCTATCAATATTATGCCCTATGCTACTTTCGAAAAGCTTGGTATGACAAGTGAAGATTTGCTGCGCGGTGACATGATCCTTAGAGATTTTGTGGCAATGCTTCGATAATCGTGGAGCAAGACATGTGGAGCCGATGATTGGATCCAAGACTTTGATCACTACTTTCTTTGTCATTGATGGCAAGGGGGCATACAGCATGCTTCTTGGAAGGGATTGGATCCATGCTAATTGCTGTGTACCCTCAACTATGTATCAAATCCTTATTCAGTGGATAGGGGATGATGTAGAGATTGTTCAAGCTGATGATTCAGTGAGTGTTGCCACTTCCGAGCCTCGCTTATTGGGAGTATGATGGACTAGATTGCCTTTCGGGTAAGGTATGGAAAGAAGGTCCTCATCAATGTGTTCAACGAGATCAACAATGATCCAAGCAAATGGCTCGACGGTAACTTTTAATGGGCAATCCAATCGATGGCAACAAAGGCAAGTCAATTGGGTCATGGTTTCATGTCGGCCGACAAGTTAGAAGAGATCAATGTTGGTGATGATACAAAGTCAAGGCCGATGTATATCGGTGCAAATTTAGACCCGAGAATATAAATTGAAATTAATAGAGTTGCCAAGGAGTTCAAAGATTGTTTTGCTTGGGATTACACGAGATGCCCGGATTGGATCGATCAATTGTTGAACACAAGTTGCCTATAAAACTTGGATTTCGTCCTTTCAAACAACCTCCACGAAAAATCTATAAAGAGGAGGTATTGGCCGATGTAAAGAAAGAGGTTGAGAGATTAATTGAAGCAAACTTTATTCGGCCATGCAGGTATGCGAGTGGATTTCAAACATAGTACCTCGTCTACAAAAAGAATGGAAAGATGAGAGTATGCATAGATTTCGAGAGATCTCAACAAAGCTACTCCCATGGATGGATACCCAATGCCAAGATAGCCGATTTGCTAGTAGATGCGCGACGGGATATGAAGTCATCGGCTTTATGGATGGCAATGCGGCTACAATCAGATTTTCATGGCGCTTGAAGATATTGCAAAGACTGCATTCAGATGTCCTGGCCACATTGGTTTGTTTGAGTGGATAGTAATGACATTTGGATTGAAGAATGCTGGTGCAACTTATCAGAGAGCCATGAACTATATCTTTCATGAGTTGATCGGCAAAATTGTAGAGATTTATATTGATGATGTGGTAGTCAAATCCGAGACCATGAAGGACATTTAGCCGATTTGAGGAAGACTTTGGAGTGCACGAGGAGACATGGCTTAAAGATGAAT